>VZRU01020778.1:14051-31577 GCA_013398155.1 Pedionomus torquatus
AAAAAAGTACATGGCTCACAGGGGACTATTGGTCCACAGAGCAGCTGACCCTGCCAAGCCTTGACTTATCACATTGACAAGTATTCCTGCTGTGTCAAAAGGCCACCAATGCTTGGACATCTTCCATTTTCTGTTGTCAGTCTAACACTGAGAAATTCCTAATCCCTCTTAATATTTGCAGGGATGGGGTTTTATTTCTGAGAAGGATGACGTGTCACGAGGGCATCCATCACATCTGTGATGGATGTGTCTCGGCTCTACAAGCCAAGCTCTGATATGTGTCTTGGCTCTACAAGTCCAGACTGACCACTGTAGAGTCCTGGCTGCTGAGGAAAGTGGGCAAGAGTGCTGGTCCTTGCCCCTGTGTCCCAGCCCCTCCATGGAGAGGAGTTACAGGCTGGGAGTTATCAGCTACACATTACAAATCAATGCTATCACTGGCCATTTGGCTCTTACAACTGCCCTGGCTCTGGAGAGATGGCTGTAGGCCACCAGGGAAAGATGGAGATTATTGAGCCGTTAAAGCTGGAGCTCCTAACCCCGAGAAGTCCCTTCCTGGTGCAGACACTGAATTATTTTCCTGAATCAGCCATTCAATGCTTCTTATAGATTTCCTGCAGGTAGGGATATATGGAGTCATTTTTTCTCCCCGATCCCTTGGACCTGAGCACCCCTGGTGGGGTAGGCACACAGAGGCTTTTTATCTACCCCTGTATTTTCAGGATTACATGGATTTGTGAGGGAATAGAGTCCCTCTAACATCAACAACCTCTGATTTATCAGCAGCGTTAGAATGCAACAAAAAGTTATTACAGAACTCTTTTGCCTCTGTGGGAAGATGCTGAAGAGAAGGTGACAACAGTAGGTTTCCTTAATGCTGTCTGAAGCAAACCCAGATCCCAAATGGCACCAGTGGCACTGACGGTGAAACATCCTGACACCCACCATGCTGGCAGCTGTGCATCTGTACTCAGGCCCTGATTTCATCACCATCATTTGTAGTAATTTGTTGTAATTTAATGCCAACAAAACCCTGAATTGAGGGTGCTTCTGGGAGGAATGGGCTGGTAGCAGCAGAGGGCCACCATCACACTGGCACCATCTCCTTAGGAAGCCAGGCAAAGAAGGAGATGGATAGTCCCTGTCCCTGTCCCCACAGGGAAGCAAGGCATGTCTGAGCCCCAACATTTCATTTCACAGGCACTGGTACCTCCCAGCCACCATCCCATGGAGGGGAGATGATGCTGGAGCCAGGGGGGGCTGCAGGAATAGGTAGCAGCCCCACATCGGTGTGTCACTCCAGTAGCTCCTGACATGGCAGAGCCTGAGCCCCTGCTGGGTCTCACCATGGTTGTGCTGGTGCTTCCCTGGCCAGCCAGACCTGCAAGAGATCATTTCACAGAGTCTCTTGCTCTACACCTTAATTAAGTAGAATTAAATACTTGTGCGTATGTGTTTGCTGAGCAGCAAACAAGACAGGTCACTGCTGCGTGCAGGTGGAGCTCATCTGGGTGTTTTTGATGTAGCAAGTTCACCTGAAGTGAAATTAACAGGCACTGAGACTTGGGGTGAATTTGAGTTGAATATGTAATTAAGTTTAGCTGAAAGAGAAGAAAAAGAGTTCTGAGAAAAGCTGCAAGGCTCCATTTTGACATTTGAAAAATGAAACTTTTTTGTTGTTCTTTCAAAAGATGTTTTTGGTTTGAAAGTGACCTAGTTTACTTTTTCTTTTCTATGTTCTTCTTTTTATAAGTTATGAAAAGCACTAAATAATCTCAAACCAGAATGTCTCGTGCAATGCTTACAAAAAGAAATCAAAGAAGAGAAGAAGCATTCTCCTTTAGGGGGTGACCCAAAACAAAAAGTATTTTCAATTTTTCTGTTCAGCCACTGAAATGAAAAACCTATTATTTGTACAGCTCCAGTGCTGAAAGGCATCTTGTCAGTGTGCACTGCTGGCAATTTATTCTTTCCACCTGCCAAGGGAGAGGTTTGTCTGCGAATTCAATAAAAGTGTAAGAGAGAGCAAAAGGGCAATTTATCAATGTAGCATAGAAGATAAAATGGCTTTTCCATATTCACCCATTCCTCTGGATGACGGAAAAAGCAAACCTCTGGACCTCAGCTCTTTGCCCACCGTCCCTTACTGTTCAGAATTATATAGACAAGAGGTTGTAGAGACACGAGTCCTGAGCTCTCATTCCCCAGAAATTTAATTACAAATGTAAGACTTCTGACTTTACTAGTGCATAAGGTCCAACCAATACTAGAGAAAGGAACAGCCACAATTTATTATGAATAATAATACTGACAATGAAAACACCTAAAAAAATCATAAATCTCAGTCATTGCTGTAGCTTTGGCGTATCCATCCCTTTGTGTGAGAGCACAGCAGAGCTTGGTGCCAACGGCGGTCCTAAGGTCCCTGCGGCCAGCACCACAGGCTCAAGGATGGGTTTCTGGTCCCTGTCTCAGTGTAGACCATCTACTGTGTCCACCCTCCTCTGTGGCTGCCTAGGAGGATGGGTTGGAAGGGAAAGGGATAAGTTATGAACACAGGCCAGGGCCCACTAGTGGCATTAAAGTCCATGCAATAGACTTCTCACTCTGAGGCAAAACTGGAGAAAGAGGCATTGCCATTCAGTCTGGTACCTCACTAGAGCTGGGATTTACGCTGTAGCTGCTTGAAGCTCTCAGCCTTGTTGCAGTCAATAGCCAACACCTATTACCTCGATCTTTTAATATGAAGACAAATCAAATGTCTGATTTTCCAAAGTGCCTACGCTCAGGTCCTGTGTTCAGCCCTCACTTAGGGTGGAAGGAGTTCATTTTGCACACCTACAGCTTCAACCGTCCTTTAAGAAAAACTAGATAAGAAGACTTGACATTCGTGCTGTATGTCATACACTGATGCAATTAAAAAAAATAATGTTGGGGGAGTAGGGTCATGAATTAAGACCCCTTTCACTTCCCAGGTTTGGTTATACCTCAAGAGAACTCACAGAGATCACAAACTGTCCATTTTTGGCCTAACCTGCAAATCTCTTCCAATCTGCAGAATAAACTAGCACAACATTGGAATGACCACTGGAGCAGTGTTTTACAGCCCTCTAATCTGTAAGAAGTGGCTGTCAGGGGACAAGCCCCAGTTAAGCTCCTCTTCTGGAGTATTTCCAGTTTAAGACAATCTGCCACGCAGCCTCTCTGGGCACTCAGCTCAGGGATTTTCTTTTTCAGTACCATAAACTGCAGGATTCACACAGCCAGAACAGCAGGAAAATAGAAGTTAATGACCTGAGACTAACCCAGACAGACAAGAGATTGCAGTGTTGAACTCTAAACACTCCAGCATGCAGGGGCTTGATCTGGAGGACAAGAAGCCAGCAGAATTTGCCTAAGCACTGCCCTCAAAATTGGCTCCATCCATGTGCTTCACCAAAACTAGGCACACCTGAGTGGAGATGCAGTTGCTGTATGAAGGATCTCCCATTTCTCTGAGCTATCACATCTCCTTGTGGACAGTGCAACTTCAGAGGTCTAGCTACACCCACCTATTTGACTGGGGTAAAAATCAGTGACATCTTCCAGAAGATGCAGACTTAGCTACTTCTCCTCTTCTCCACAATGGATGAAGAAGGGCAGTTTCATAAAATGCTCAGTCCAATCTGACCTGGGTGTTGCTAAGGCTGGTGGCCACCTAGTACTGGTGACCACCTAGGACCAGAGACAACCCAGGGCTGTTAATAATCATGTACCACCTTGCCGGTCAGAGCCCCCAAAGCAGCCCACAGGAGCCCTTTGTGCTTAACAATTTGTTTGTTTAAATAAACAGCATTTTTAACTTCTTGTAGCACCTAAGAAGAGCTCATGTGTGAGCCTTTCTGAACAGGATCTGTCCTGGGGGTGTCAGGCAGTGTGGGGTGCAAACAGCTGGTTCCTGGGCAGCAAAGCAGCTCGAAGGCACACCATCACAGGGCTTCGTGTCCAGGCCAGGGCTGGTGACTGCAGAGTCAGTAGCACGTCACACAGCCTGGTGTAAAGAGGGAGGGAGCATCAGCAGGGACTGGGACAAAAGAAAGGGCTACACAACAACTGAGATGGCCACCAGCCATGAGAGGTCTGGTAGATGGGGCAGCAAGGAGAACACTCAGGAGGGTGGGGCTGGGTATCAGTTTGATGAGGAAAAGTGGGATGAGGAGATAAAACTCTGTTTCTGCTCACGTTGCAAACCCTACAGAGGGGGTTGGCTCTTGCTGGCATGTTTTCCAGCAAGAAAGAGTACCAACCCTGTGCCTCTGAGCAATTTGTGGGGGAACTGATCATCATGTCAAAGAGATGAGATGGGCAGCCAAGGCAGGACTGAAGCTGAACCAAAAAGCAAGGACTGAAGAAGCTTAGTCCAGCCGGAGGAGAGGGAGAGAGCTTGGGTAGACTGCTGAAGAAGGTCTTGGGCAGCAGCCTCGCAGCAGCCATGCATGGAATTAAATGTTACAAGACGGTTCCCTTTCCCTGGGACATTTCCCTGCACCCTTTAAAAATGATGGGACAGAGGCACAGCCTTCCTCCCACCAGGTATGTGCTGGAAATGTCCAGCCCTGTGCACACCAAGATGGTATATACATCCTTATGATGCCCACACAGTAACCCAGATTCTTCCCACTCCCAGTGAGTCCAGAGAAGTTAAACCATCTCCTGACCCTCAGTTATGCTTGGAGCAAAACTTTAATGTCTCAAAAAGCTCACGTATGCCAAATCTAGGAGCAGTGCCGAGGGGAAGTCACATCATTTGGGCAAGCAGCAGGTGCTTTTGGGCAGGTATCACTGCCCTGCAAAGGAGTCACCTTTCTGCACCCCTCTCTCCACATCATCTACCCAAGGGCAACACAAATGGGAATGAGAAGGTTTTGGAGCTGAGCAGGGCAGGATCAGGTCTTGGAGGGGGGACATCACAAATCCACGTAACTGGGAGCGCAACGGCCACAGCGAAGGGCACCAGATGATGAACTACTTCCCCTGTCACAGAGCTCAGCCTCATGGCTGCTTTTAATTACCCATGGATGTTCTTTACTACCTTGGGTGTGCTCTCCCTTAATTAGCCCAAAGGGTGACTAATGAGCTATTTGTTAATGTCATCATTCAAAAAACTCTATTTGTAGCTGGTCTGGAAGAGCTGTTTTTTTAAAAGCGGTGAGTTTCAGCCAACTGGCACAGAACACAATCACAAGTTAATTACATGATCTCATGGCAGTTATCTCGAACTAATACATCATTAATCTGATCTTACGACACCTAAAGGAGAAGCCTAGAGCCAAGAAGCACTTGAAGGCTCCACAGTCCCCACAACAGGAGCTCTTTTTATAAAAGCTGCAGGTTTACACACAGCAGACACATGTCAGGACAAGCTGCAAGTCGATTCGCTCTCCTCGCCCCAGTGAACAAAAACATTCAGAAGCCAGAAAACACACGAACCCCTCCAAAGAGAACCTTCCTCAAACAGCAGCCATGATACCCCTGCCTCAATTCAGGGCTGTGAGGATGGCCAGATAGGGAAGGGGCATGGGGGCAGGCTCCCGGCACTGCTCGGTGACCCCATGGCATTTCTGATAATCTCCTTGTGCTTTGAAGCTCTTTTGGAAGATCTGTCCCAGTTTGGTCTCAGGGGACATATCGGTGTAGTTTCATAGGTGCGTAGTTTCAAGTCTGATGGTGACAGAAGCTAGAAGCTCCTCTATATCCTGTATATCCCTTTAGATATAAAAATAGCAGGCAAATCAAGAAATACATCCCTATTTGCATGTCGTGATTTCATTTCAATAGCTCATCTCCAGCAAGGGACACACACCTACGTTTTTAGCCAGTAGCCAGAACAAAAGCTTAAAAAGCTTTAAAAATACTAACTTGCAGCCAAGCTCTGACTCACTCCTGAGCAAAGATGTCCCCCAAAAAGGTCCCGAAGGAGCAGCCATACAGCAGGCACAGCAGGACACCAGAAGCCACCTCACAGTCCTTCTGCCACTGGCCGTTGCTCTGATGGCAGGATACAGGATATACCGGGCGCACAGGCTGACCCTGGTTTGGGCTGATTTTAAGATCAGTAAGGTCCTCCAAGTTACTCTATGGAGTAAAATTTGTCTTTCTGACTTCTTCAGTTTTCTTCCAAAGTCAGCATATTGTATGGCAACTCAATGATTCAAATGTTAAAGCACTTGAAGCAAAGGCTGTGTCTCCCTTTGTGTCTTTTGCAGAGCTCTCTCTGCTAAATTGGTGATACCAGACACCACCGCACCTCATTTTTTTGCCAGTTATCTTCACAGGCAATTAGCTGCCAGGTTATTTTACTCATAACAATCACTTGTCTATTTAAGAGACGGTAATTTCTCTGTGCTGTTACCCTGTCCTCTCAGAAAGTACACAACTGTTTGTGTTTTGGGTTTTTTTTGCATTCATAGTATAAAACCTTCCTGCTCCAGCCTCAGTTGGGAAAAGATCCTACCCCAAAAAAAAAAAAAAAAAGTAAAATAGAAATGATAAATCTTACCTGACAAAACACCTGTGATTTCTCTGGCGACAAAAAGCCTCTGTGCCTCAGTGCTGCAAGACCAAAGCTTTCTCAGGAAGATGTTTGTCCTCTGTTGGGTAAGGGATCCACAAAAACTATGCAGCCATTGCCTGGACTTGCTTTGGTTTGGGTAGGTAACTCACGGGAATTCAGCTGCTCTTGTGTGTTCAAAGAGCTTTAAAATGCTCCACACCACCTATCGGCATTATGGTTCCCGCAAATATGCGAGGTATGCGCTTGTCTTCCTGAGTCATGTAATTATCTTTGGGAAAGTAACCCACGGAAGCACAGCAGAAGGGAAAAAAAAATAACAAAACAAACAACTGGCCATCTAAATCCCTCGACGGTTGGCAGTAGCCTTGCAAGGAGATGACCTTGAACAGAGGCTTTGCTAATTCCTGTGTCCCAAACGTCAAAGCTAGCGGAGACGCTGGGCTGCCCGTTTTTGTTCCTGCCTTCCTCGGCAGTTTGCAGCAGCACGTGTAGGGAGGGCTGACCAGAACGAGCAACGTGGTCTCCAAAATACCCACAGCACTGGCAGAGCTGATCTGAAGCTGTGTGGCTTGCACAGGTTATGGGGTGGCCTCTGGCCAAGAGGAAAGGTAGGGTGAAATAGTCCCCGATGACTGCTTTAAATGGAGGCTGAGTCATCGGTGATATGGGCTGAAAAAATGATGTGATTCGGCAATGTCTGGGCTAGTTAGATCTTGATAAGGATGGTGGTGTCTTCCTGGGTTTTCTGTTGAATCAGAAGCACCTGGGGAAAGGTGACACCAGGCAGGGGATTTCCACCATGACCAAATACACCTCAGGCAGTCTCAGAAGAGACATGAGATAATGGGGTACCACGTAGGTGAGCTTTCCAGAGAAGCCCCTTGTGCCAGGCATAAGGGAGGAGAAAATGCTGAGAATGGAGAGCAAACAATGAAGGGGACCTCAATTATACCATCTTCTCACAAGGAAGAATATGGGCTTACCACGGAGCCAATGGCTCCAGCAGTTGTTCACATTCCGCAATCTTTTGTAAGAGTTGCCAGTTTCCCCAGATGTTTTATAACAAGGACATCTCAGAAATGAAGCTGCAATTCATGCATGACAGCAGCAAGCTCACTTGAGTGCACGCACTCCACACACCTGAGGCAGACGTGAACGGAACTTGGTTTTTCTTGGTTCTGTCTCCCAAAAGACCAGTTCCATCCATCATCTCTCTTGACAGCTTACGGTACTCGGGAGGTGATTTCAATATTATGAGCTCAGCTGTGAAGGACTTCCAAACACTAGATTAGACAGAAACCCTCATACCTGGGAGGCAGATGGCTCCCAGGACCGGGACCAGGAGGGCTTCAAGCACCCATGTGCCAACGGTAGCCTTTGTCCTTTCCAGATGGGGCTTTTTTTTATCACCCCATCCTGGCTTCAGCCAGCATTTCCTAATGACTCTGACAGTGGCTGTGCTTGGCACCTTCATGTGGTGTGGACAGGTTGAGACGCTGCCAGGCGTGAGGTGGGTTGCAAGCTGCCTGTGCGTTTAGAAAGGCAGCGGGTCCAGGAGCAGCAGACATCAGCCAAAGGCCCTCAAAGACCCTGTGTTCTCACACCTCCTCCAGAGGCATGTCTGAGCTCTGGCCACGAAGCAAAAAGAGTCTGAGCTCTTGCCAAGGTGTGTTTTGGGGAACTGCCAGCGTGGTGCCAACTGGTGCCAGCTGCAGCAGCAGCCAGTGTGTGGGATGGTGAAAGATTCAGTCTGTGTCACCACCTCACCGGTGCACAGGTGAGGAGCTGAGAGGAGCCCTGGCTGTGCTGGAGTGTCCCAAAGCCATCCTCACATCCAGGCTCACCCACCACACCTGCAAAGCATCAGGAGAAGCCCTGGCAGTGTCAAAGCTCTCCCACCAAGCCTCTTGCATGCTGGTGCCCCGGAACACGTGCTTGGGATGCCTCAAGGCTTCGACTCTAGCAGGAAACACTTGGAGAAATCACTCCACTTAGACATCAACCAATGAATGTGTGTGCAATGGAGGTTTTGGATTAAGCTCGTTTTCTTTAAAAAATCCTACATAGTAGGCTTGTAATGGCAGTGACACCAAGTCCTGATGGCTTTTCCAGGCCTACTAACATGGGGGCTGCTCTTACCCTCTTCCCAGCATGTCCATGCGGGGCTGCAATCGCCCCACTACAGCACAGGCTCATTTACTCCTGCACAAACATCCAGGGGAGCCAAAACCACCCTCAGAAAGGTGAGCAGCCGGCACCACGTAATCCACAGCGCTCCGTGGCTCCTACACCATGAGTCAGGAGCTCCCCAGCAGATTTACAGCCAGCGGCACCCATCTGCCTGGCAGCCAAGTGGAGCGGACGGTGGCAGCCCAAGCCCAAGCCAAGCTCCCGGGTGAGACGGGGCGAGGCGGCGATGAGCAGTCATTGCACATGGCTGCGTCTGCTGCAGAAGGGTTTGCCCACAAAGCGGGTGTCTCTCCCCGTTTCCCACTCTGTGCTGAATGTCACCAGCCACCTGTCCCTTCTCCAGCCACATAGCCTGAGCCTTGCACCCAGGTACCCGTGTCTAAACTCCCACCCCTCACAGCTCATCCTGCTCAAAGGTTCTTCTGAACTGGTGGAGGGAAAGGTCTTCTCACCCGGGCCCGGCTTCTGCTAAACAGCTGCCCAGCTGCAAGCACTGTGCTCCCCCATAACAGTAGGGTGAGTGGAGAGACAGGGTCACACCAGGCAATGGGATGAGAAAAGCTAAGCACTGTGGTTGGCAAATTCTGTCTGAAAACTGACCCTTTGTCCTGGGAAAGCCTTTTTGGGCAGCACCTCTCAGGGCAGCTCAGAGATGTGGTTGGGTGGGAGCTTCTCCATGCCCTGAACATTGGTGAGGTGCTACCAATGCCTCTCGAGCAGCAGCAGAGCCTTGTGGCTGAGGGCTGGTTTGTCCCCTGTCCTCGTGCCCTGGGTGCTGTCCTGGGCATGTCGTGCTCTGCCATTCAGTAACACTGCTGGGTTCCCTGCAATGGGTGAGCAAGAGGAGGGAAGGGTTGGTGGGAGGAAGGAGATAAGTCCTGGACCAGCCACAGGCAGTGGGGAGTTTCAAGCTACTTGGCAGTGGGAGAGTCAGAGCAGAACTCTGTCTCACCGAGACCCTGATGGACACCACAGCCACAGTCATAACTGTCTCCCGGTAAAGGACAAGAGGAGGCTGAGGAAACTTCTTTGCTCACAAACCCAAGTACATCCTTCAATGCAGCTGAGGCTCAGGCAGCATCTCTGCTGGCAGATGGGAAATACTTTAGCTTTTTGTTTAAGCTGCAGTATTTTTTAGAGGACTGAGTTAGACATAAAATATTTACAACTCTCTCTTCAGAGGAAACTGCTTTTGGGAATGTCATTCTGTGCTAAACAAAGTCAGAGTTCTGCAGGGAAAAAGAAAGAGGGAATCCATCAGGCCTCTCATTGAATGGCTTCCCCAGAATCAGGCAAGAGCAGAAAATGGGTTGGTAAGGTGGTGGTGGTGACTATCAGAGGAGTTACATGGCATAACCAGACCTCACTGGCTGATGTAGAGGATATCTTGTCCTTCCCTACTTGAGTCCCCTGTATGTCCTTCCCTACATTGCTGCATATAGGGCATATGGCATCCTGCACCTGTTCTGGCTTCTAATCCATCCTCTTTCAGCAGAGGGTTAACCCAGTACCTTTTCTCCCTGTGGCTAACCCACACACAGCTCTGGCCCCTCTGGTGCTCAGGAGGAGCTGGTCTGGGGCTCCCAGGTCCCAGCCAACCACCTAGTTGGCCTTGTGGCGTGCTTGTTGGAAAGACACACAGACAGATGCTCATTGATGGTTTCACAGGGGTAGAAGAGGGAAGACTCAAGTCTTGCTTGGGTAGGCTGGGATATTTATAGAGCAAACCAAGCAGGACTTCAAGGCAACAGTAAGCTGCAAGCTTGCTCATGTCTACCACATAAAAGGGAGAGTGAAAGCCCTGCTGTGGTGGTGGTGAGAAGAGAAACAAATCTGCTTTCTCCTTTCTACAAGAGCAGTAACTCTCTGTATCCCTAGGAGTCCAGAACCAATTATGAGGACATTATCTCTGCCCCCAGGGTCAGTCATGGTACAGACACCTAATTGTTTTGCCACTGGGATCAAAGAAATGCATCCATCAGTCACTTTCTCCTGATTTTCTCCTGGCTGCCCTGCCTTCTCTATGAATTGTGCACCAGGACATCACAGTCACCTCCTGCCCCGCATCTTCTGCAGGTCCCTCTTCTAATTGCAGGAGGACCTGGATGCATTCAGGTCTCAGCCCCACCTGACAGGTGTCCTCTCTGCCCACTGGCACAGGAGGAACCAGGGCTGCTCACTGAGCATGAGGGTGGCATAATTATAAGCTCCCACCACTAATTACGCTGAGCAAGGGGTTGGCCACCAGTTTCAGACATGGCATGGTGGGAGGTGAGTTCCTGTCACCAAGCTCCAGCATCACTCTCTTCAGTTCTTGTGAAAAATTAGATAAAACCTTGGCTTTGCTCCACATCAGAGCAAAACCAAAAGCTAAAACTTCTAAATACCTCATAAAAGATAAATGGCATTTTCCAGCCAGGTCTACTTGCTGCTGCTGCAGAAAACAAAGCTGACTCCACCATAGAAATATCAGCACTGCAGTGGCATTTTTTCCAGCTGAAATGTGAAACACCAGCGCCTTTTCTCCTTTCACATAACTGCTTGAGTATTCTCTAGACTTGCATTTTGTAGCAATAAGGGGCTTTTGATTTGTGCATGTTATTTAAACTCTCAGCAAGGAACCAAAGTAACAATTATCCTCCCCGTGGTCTGGTGATTCATGGGAGACTCTGACAAACACAGTGATGCTGTGACACTGGTATGAGCTATCGGTGAGGAACAACGACAAAGAAAGTCTCCTTAGATCAATTATGGAAGATCAGTGTCTAACAGGATGTGTCCAGCGGCATCCTGGAGACTGAGACACTGGGTGATTTAATCATCCCCTGAGGTAACACACAGCCAATTATTACCTTCACACTGAAAAAATTCATTCACATTATTGACAAGTTCACCAGTGGTGGGAGCACTTCTCAAATGGAAAGAGCTCCAGGTGCAGGGCATATAAAGATCAACTCAAGTCAGCAGTGTTCTCCCTGTTGGCTTCAAGAGATGATGGACCAGATCCCCCAGTTGCAACAAAATGAGTGTATAAGAATGGCTCGATCTTTTTGCTGTATGATGCACAAGAACTGTCCTACCCTTCTTTCTAGCCAACAAGATACCTCCTTTAACACCAACATGATTGTGATGCTGGCAACAAATTAAACTTTCCTTTACCGGGTTTTACCAGGCTGCTCACTGTAATTGTCAATCCTACCCACCTTAGTCACTGGGATTTTCTAATCAGAGACAACTTGGATGTGAACTCTTTTCAGAATTTTGTGTTTTGTTTTGTTTTGTTTTGTTTTGTTTTGTTTTTTTCTATCACTCATAAATGAAGGATAAGCTTGAAATTCTATCAAGTACATTAAATTTTGCCTGACTTCCTCTCCCACAAAGAAAACAACTGCTCTCAAGCCTTCTTCTGTTCCTTCTGTAGCCCACATGTAGGAATTGTGCCCGGTGGGTCTGAGCAAATTGGAGGCACATTCTTCCAGTGCATGGAGCAATCCCATGGATTTTCCCCAAAGGATGGTGTAACAGAGGCTGCCTTTTTCCTCCTCCCAGAAACCACTTACCCCAAGCTCATCATCACTACAGCTCACAGAAACCCACAGAAGCTCCCTGGTTTCTTCCATATCTCAGTTCTTTTCCTCCCCACCGAGCAGGCAGGGTCCTCTGCAAAGCCACCTTCTGCCCTCCTATGGAGACAGTGAACTACATCAGATGTATAGCTTGGGTTATCTGAAAAGCCAAGAACTAGGCTTTTTCTCTAAGAATCTTTTTTTCATGAAGGATGAAACATTGCATTGGTGCCCTGGATGGGAACTGAGGGAGACCAATTCTACCTCTTCCCCCATGAGCAAACTGTAACAGCCTTGGCTGCCTGTGGTTTGGGCTGTGTTGGTGGGGTTTCCACTGCTGGCTTTTTTCACAGGCACTGGAGCCTGCACACTGGCCTCCACAGTTTTCCTGAGGACTGTTGTTTCCATCAGCAGTAACCAGGCCACACTGAAGCCCCAGGGCTACTCTCTGCCCACAGAAGAGCCTTGTTCACCCAGCATTGGACACAAGGGGGTCAGCAGCAGCTCCCACAACCCCTGCACCCACTCCGCTGAGAAATTGGTAGTTCCCTGGAAAATGTCAGTTAATCCCTTTTCACCCCCTTTCATTTCAGGAATGTACCACTTAAAGCTTCTGCCAGGAAAAGTTTCTCAGGCTGGAATTTTTAGCCCATGTGTGGAAAAGCCACCTTGGTGGCACCAGCAGCTAGTGGTGAGGGCAGGATGATGGTGGGACCTCAGATGACCTGCTTCAAATGCGGATCTCAGACCTGAGCTTCCCACATTCCCAACCCCTTGCTTCCAAACTTGGGCTCTAATTCTTCCCAACAGAAGCAATAAATCAGAAAATATGAAGGTGAGATTTGGTCCTGCTCAGAAGTTGGGAAAAGGATTAAGCTGGAAAAGTATTTCATTCCAGCTCAGGCTGTTTCACTCTCAGGGAATGTTCTCCACACGATTCCCATGATGTCTGCGTGTCCCAAGCCAAGATTGCACCATCCAAGCTGCGGCTTCTCTCTACTTGGCTCTGGCAGAGGAGAAGGGCTACAGGTTTCAGCGGGTGTCTAACAGCTTGCAGCCAGACTGAAAAGCCGAGGTGATGGTTTTCCTGTGCTAACTCCGCTCAAGCCTTCTGCTCACCCACGTCCTGCCCGGGCAGCAAAACACCACACGTGGCTATGACTGCTTTTCCCTAATAGCACCCAACGAGTCCATCCTCACAAACAATATCCCCCCGGCCAAACACCTTCATGTCAAATCTCCCACCCCTCACAGCTCATCCTGCTCACCAGTTCTCTTCTGGTGGAGGAAAGGTCTTCTCACCAGGGCCCAGCTTCTGCTAAACAGCCGCCCAGCTGCAAGCACTGTGCTCCCCCATAACAGCAGGGTGAACGGAGTCACACCAGGCAATGGGATGAGAAAGGCCAAGCACTGTGGTTGGCAAATTCTGTCTGAAAACTGACCCTTTGTCCTGGGAAAGCCTTTTTGGGCAGCACCTCTCAGGGCAGCTCAGAGATGTGGTTGGGTGGGAGCTTGTCCATGCCCTGAACACTGGTGGGTTGCTGCACTGTTACCTCAGGGGTGCAGGAAGGGAAGGAGGGAGCGGATGGGAAGCTGGCTGGGGGGCTGCTACCCTCCCAGAACTTCTGTGAAATGAGCTTTTTGTTTCCCTTGTTTTCCATTACCAGCACCCAAAGTGGAAACAACTCTCTCCAGCCTCATCTAAGGTTTTGTTTTGAATACAACTTTCTTTTCTTTCCTTAGCAGTTTTAATGACAAAAACAACAACAACAAAAAAGTAACATCCATTTAAATCTACACCAGAGTGGGTTTTCTTTCCTCCTCCAATTTGCCAGTTCAGCAGCCAAACCAAACACAGCCGTCCCCACGCCTGCTCTTCAGGCACTGCTGGATCAATAAATACCACAGCTCCATTTCCAGCTTACCTTCAGAGGTCTCTCCTTATCCTCTTGGCCATAATCAGCTCTTCTGCCATGCATTTGCCCAGCCCCAGCATCCCCTTCCCTACCAGCTCTGGTGCTGCCCCACCTGCTCAGCGATGGCTCGGGGGTCTGTGTTATGAAAACAGGCATCGGGCAGCATTGCTTAGGATGGGATTCGCGTTTACGTGGTGGTGGAGTTATTCCTGGCTCATGTCGGCATGTGTGGGTGCGGGACTTGGTGCAGGGAGCTAACATGAGCCTTTGACATCACTGGTTAAATTTAGGGGATTAGCACAGTCCTAAAATGGTCTGGAGGAAAGCTACTGCCAGGCTAGTAGGAGAGAGGCAACACCCTTCAACAACCTCCCACCCCAAGCACAAGGGAGAGGATGGAGCCAGGAGTTTCTGCACAAGCCTCACTGCTGCGCTGCAACATCCCTTCAAAAATACCACCCCCAGCAAGGTGAGCCATGCTCTACTGCAGCACAAAAGCAAAGGGCCTCCCTGGGTTTGCCTGTGGCAAGGCTGTGGGGACCCCTCCTGAAATCAAACAACGCCATGGAGTCACTGGTTCTCCTCCACTGGTTGGGGTGGAAGCCTGGGGGGTGATGGAGTTGTCCCCCACACTGCAGTGATGTGGGAGAATAAGTGACACTGAGAAGCTCCCAGCCCACGGATTCCCCCAAGAACCTCCAGCAGCCACCATGTCCCCTCTCCAGGGGATGCTGCAGCTCTCACCAACCAGCCCAGCCCAAAAAGGAATGGGAAACAGTCACAAAAGAGGCAGCTCCCCCAAAAAGATGAAGAGGAAATTCTAAAATCCAAGAAGAGTCTCTGAATACCAAGTCTGTCTGCCATTTGTAGAGATGGTGGAAGCTGTAGCTGTGCAGTTGCAATTCAGGTTGGTTTTAGCAATGTCAATATGAACAGAAGATGGTTTCTACCAGTTACAGTGTCTTTCAAGCACACTCCATTTTTTTTCTTTCGATTCTTGGTGATTCTTGCAAAGCCCTCTCTAATCTTTGTGTGAAGAACATCCCAGGAAGCTGTTGCAACAACACCTTTGAATTTTCACATAGCATCAATCTTGTGGGACCAGAATAATAGAGACTGGAGTGTTTTGGGTGCAAGAAAAGAGCCATCTGTTTGCTTTCCTGAAGGAGCAGGTCTGCAGCCAGTGAAACAGCAGTCACTGGAAGTAACTAATTCCAAACAGGATAACCCTTAATTGCTTTCTCAGTATTTGTTCCTAATTTGCTAATACCAAAAGGCAGTGGAGCCAAGCAGGCTGATGACCCTCAAGTCCAGACTATGTTTTCTGACATTAAAAATGCCTAAGAGTACACTGATGTAATCTGTCCAACAAGTTTATTACTAATATAATGAAATTTTCTTCAGATCTCAAGCAAATTTTTTGGATACATGGAATTTTCTCTGTCTCAAGGAAAATCACCATCACAGCTTCAATCTGCAAAGCTCCTCCATACCCATGGGATGTAAGAGAGTCCAGTTCAGCATATTCCCCACCCAGCTGAAGCCAGATAGGCCCTTATCAGCACTACATCAGGGAGGTGATGTGCTCTCAAAAATCTGGAAGAGTCTTCATTGCAGAATTCAAATACTTTCCACACAAAAGTCGATATTTCAGTCTTGGGATGCAAACACCGTCAAGGATCAGGTACCGTAACTTTAATTCTCTTTGCAATGTTGCTACTTGTGCATCTAGACATTAATTTGCCTATTTCACAACCACCTTTCACTGTGCATTATCCCCCAGGATTTTAGAGTCTGTGGCCACTGAGGACATTTGCTGCAATTTGACTCTCCAGCTAATGAGCCAGATGCAGTGTTGTTCTCAGATCAGTCCCTCTTCTGCCCTCTTTTGTTCCTCCTTCCTCCTTTGATTAATGTGTTCTCTTTGATGCTGCTCACCCTCAGGGACATGTTTCAAGCGCCTTCATCTTCCCACCACCTCCTGCAGTCACTGAAGGTCATCAGTCCTTTCCACCAGCCCAATTACCTCTGCAGAAGAGGACCTGATTCCACCTCACAGCTTTCATGTTGAAGTGCTTGAACATAATGAGCTCAATGGTGATTAGCATGGATTCAAGAACTTATTGTGAAGAAACATGGAGGTTATTTACATTAAAAGTACCCATTATGTTATACTAAAAACAGAAGATAGCTGGAGCAGACCTCCTGGGTCATCATACTCCAACGCTGTCTGTCACAAGGGATCATGTCATGAGACCGTGCTAAACCAAGCAAGGTAAATTTCACAGCTAGTTTCATGCTCTATAGCCAGTTTTCTTGTTATTAGGATGTTCTCACCTTCTGAAGGTTAAAGACCTTCTCATTTCCAGTGTAAATACATTCATGGGCAGTTTATGTCCATTTGTGCTTAGGCCTATGTTCTTAGTTTAAATAGTTCAGTCCCATACTCTTTTCTAACCCAGGAATCTATTTTTAAAAGAGCAGTCATAACCCGTATATACAGCACAGAGCTGTATTGTACATTTTGGCTGGTATATACTGGCCTTCTAAGGCTGTGACATGCAAACATTAATCTGCTTAATTTTATTCTAACATGTAGGCCTATTAAAATTAAAGGAACCATTCAGAAATAAATGCAGGAAAATTGGTTGTGTGATTAACTGCATCTATGTGTATTCTGCATCTAGAAAGTCTGTGATGCTTTTGAAGAGGATTATAATAACTATTTTCTGTCAAAGGAAACAAATATCCTTTAATTTGTCTTCTTTCATTATGAAATTACAGAGGTCTGACAAATTATTACAATTAATAGGTTGAAAAGGTGTTACAAGCATATCTAAAGCCGTAGCGCTGTCTCGATAACCTTGTGTTAAGAGTAATACAGAAGCAAACCCAAAGGCCTTCATCCAGCAAGATGCAGACAAGGGCAAAGGATACACAGTTATAACAACAACAGTTCCTTAATGCTTAGCATGTGGTGCTCTGTCATTTCTGGTTGCTATATATGCATTTTGCATGTCATTTAATAATAAAAAGCAAGGAAAACTTTGTCTGAGTTAACACCACATCATCCATAAAAGTAGGTAATACACCATTTTTCCCTATACACGGGTTAGCATGTAGCAAACTAAAATGCATTTATTTGAGTGATAAAGTGGCCAACACCTCCCACCAGCTTCACCTACGCAGTACCTGGGCATAAAACTAAATAGTTGTGCCAAATTCACATTCCAGTGAACTTTCGATACAGAAATGCTGATTCCAGACACAGCTGCTTCGCTTGTTTTACCAACATAAATTC
>VZRU01020779.1:0-28541 GCA_013398155.1 Pedionomus torquatus
GCCCAGCAGCTTCGAGATTGACACACACTGTGCCAGGTGTATCAGCTGCAAGCACCAAGAGATACAGCATGCAACAGGCCAACACCGCACACCATCCTTCCTGTCCTGAGAGACTACCCTAACAGATGGAACCTGAAGTCATGGATTAAATGAACTCAGCAGACATTTTAGAGTGATAACCCATGGACTAAGGACATTATATCTGTAGGGCTATATGTGCACTTGTGTGTATATATATATTGCAGGAAAGCAATAGCCTTTAATTGGGAACAGTAGGATCTGGGCATGGCACAGGTGGTATGAGGGGTGGATGATGTCCTGGTTTTCTGGGAGGGACAGGGTTAATTCTCCCCTGGCTCTAGCAGGGGCCCAGGTATCCCACCCCACTGAGCCATGCCCAGGGGGTCACTGGGATCTGGCCGGGAAGGGGAGGGGAGACCGGAAGTGCGGGGTTTGAAAGGTGTGCGGGGCTGCAGTGGGACCTGCGGCGGTCGATATCTAATCACGTTTGTATCCGTCTCCATCCGAGTTACTGTTACTGTTTTTCCCTGTTCTACTTTGTTGTCCCGTTAAACAGTTTTTGTCCCAACCCACAAGCACTGCCTTTTTCTTCCACTTGCTCTAACGCCGCCACAAGGCGTTAGCCAACCGGGCTGCCACGTGGTTCTTTGTTGCCGTCTGAGGCTAAACCACGACACCTTATAAAGGTTTTACCTAAGCAAGCCCTAAGATTCATTGAACAGTTTGTCTAAGATGTCCCTGGCTGACCAGGGGAGAAAGGAAGAGAGAATGGAGAAAACTGTTTTTTCCTTTAACTTTTATTTCCCTTACCTAGCAGTTATTAAGCTATTTCTATGTAGGAAATGTTGTATTATATTGTTTAGTTCTGCTGACTAGTTTGTAGAAAGGCACTAAAAGCATCAGGAATTTCTACATTTGCCTCTTCAGACAGCTTCGTGGAACTTGTCTTTGAATGAACCAGCACAAATTAGGATTTTGTGGGGTACAGTATGTTTTTCAGATGTTTCTAGCTTATCTCATGAATTTTTAGGTCAGAAAACAAAAGCAATAATTTTCAAAATTGCTGGGTTTTGAGGAGATAAACTGTTATAATTATTACAGTTTTACAGTAATAGTATTACAATTTCCCTTAAGCCACTGAGTGGTTTTCAGTCTCACCGAACAGATCTCTTCTTGTTAGTGCCCAGAGTGCCCTGAAACTCAGTTTTGTAGGTGAAACCTGAAAAGGCCATTCTGAGGAGCAGGCATTCAAGGCTGTGCCAGAGCTCATTTTCGTAATTGCTGCCATCAAGTTGTGAAATACAAGAAAATGCTATCTTAGACAGTGAGCTTGGTCTAAGCAAGTGGCTGAGCACTTGGCAGGTGATTTTAGACTGAAGTATCTTAAATTTGATCCAAGAGGTTATCTGGCCTGCTCTTAAGTGATAACAGAAATCAGGATGAGGTGGGTTTTTTTTTTGGTGTTCCTGAACCCTTCATCTATAGGCAAAATCAGGGCAGAAACTTCCAAGGTGTAATGGATTTTTGTATGTGCTTTTTAATACTTAGTTTCAAGAGTATGTCAATAAAGATTTCTTATTTACAAAACAATGAAATGTAACCACAGAGACATCAATATGCAGATTCCTTGTTAGCCGTGTATGCTTGTTGACAACTAGTGAAATACAGTAGGAAAAGTGTAGTAGTTATTCTGGATTTTTCTCTCAACAAAAAAGTAATAATCTTGGAGTTTAAAATAAAAGGGGAAATATCCTCTGTATTGTATTCTGTTGTGAGGTAATTGCAACTGGAGACATTTTAGCTCAAGGTTTCTGTTATGCTTATTAGAAGTCATTTTATTACTTTGCAAGATTGTAGCCTGTATCTTTGAGATTCTGTTGCATAAAATCCTGCATGTCCCTTTATTGGATTATGACAGGAGCAGTAATTAGTGCTAAACTTTAAGGCAATTTATTTTCATAAAATTAATAATAATGAAGATAATTTCATTTTTTAAAGCAGCTCTGTGAAAAGGCATCTCAGATCGCTGCACGGAGATCTTGATTATACAGTATAAAGGAGCTATTCGCAGGAGGGAGTATTAGCATAGCCACATTCCACTAAAAACACTCTTGCCAAGTTTCTGTGCATAAAATCATACGCATGCTGTGTTGATGTCATTAGCTTCCATCGTTCAAGCTGCTGCAGTCCCCTCTGTATAAATCTATACCAAATAATCTTTATATGCTAGGGAATATGATCCCTAAACGCTTTAAAGTGTGATGCATTTAAAAGAATGCAAAACAAAGTATGTCAAAATCAAGAAAAGAAGGCTGGGTGAATGGCTGTTTGAATTATTTCTGTTTCCTATCTGTGAAAATTTAATTGACTGACAGTAGAAAGAAACACTTAGCTGGTTTTATTGTATTAACTTATATTGCAGTTGCATGTCTTCAAATACTACGATTTCATAATAAAAATCTTCAAGTGAGTTAGGGAGAGCAGCCTGAAACATTATGGAATCAATGTATAAATTTAAACTCAATTTGAAAAATGCCGCTCTTGTTTTCTTTCAAAGCAAAGTGCCATAGCTCATAATGCCATTGCAACATGTAAGAATAAATCACTGTACTAAATTGGTGACTGACAGACCCTTTAGTTCATGAATTTGTGGTGCCTGAATGCCTTCCTGAACAGAACATATTGGTTCAGACATATTCTGTGAGTCTGCTTGGAAGCCTTGTTTCTGAAATAGTTGTTTCATAGGGAAGTAGGGAAGAGGCTTTAGGCTTCTCCATTTATTATTCCTGTGCAGCTAAACTGTATCTGCATCCTCACAATTCTCATGCCATTTATATATATTAAAAGGTCCATTTTCTGATTTTTTGAAATGTGAAAGAGGGAACTAGATTGGAAAAAAACAACTACTTGTTGAAACTAGAACTGTTGGGCTTGAAGGTTGATTTTTTGAATATACAGTTACACTCTGGGATGTGCTAAGTCTCTTCACAAGCTTTGTCGTTTTTGGCCTTGCTTTCTCACTTCTTGGCTGTTTGGCTGAACCAGGACTCCACTGCACTCTGTTATTTTAAGCTGCAGCAGTTCTCTTCATCCTCCTGTGACACGTTCCAAAGTTTGGAAACTCATAACTGGGCTAATTGGTGGAGATGCTGTGGGTCAAGGGATGGAAAGTTAAGATTAAATTACGAGAAATTTTTTATGTTTGCTTTTTGTTTGTTTAAGCACAGGGAGAACTATTCACACAAAACACAGCCAAATAAAATCAAGATTGCACAATCAACCTCCAAGTTTAGAATTGTTAAAATCAAGCAAGTCTTTCTGTCCCTTTTAAATGAATTGTCATGTACTTTCAGTATAAGACTTACAATTTTGAACCTTTGATGGGAAAGGTGTGTCTGGGAGTGGACCAACCTAATGTATGTGGAAGTGATTTGTAAATTAAGAATTATTTTGATTGTTCCAAAGGCTGCAGAATTGTCATTACATGATGTGCTGGGAAATAGAGTAGGACAGGCTAGGAAGATTTCAGAACACAGCCTCCTTTTTGAGGTTGTTCAGATTGAATTTCATCCAGTTTGGATGTTTGGGAATAATGTTTAAATTTAAATACTGAAAAAAATATTAATACTGCTTTTCTCATTTATTTGGGCTTGCAGCTTGAGAATTTGACACTGACTTTGATACAGCTTGAAGTAAATTAGATTGGTGATTTTAATGTTAACAGTGCTATGAATTTAAATACCAGGGAAAATCAGTCCCTCAGTATTTTAGGCTGGATTTCCTAATTTCAAGGAAACTTTATTGTTTCTCTGTCTCACTTCTCCACCGATGAAATGAAGATAACACTATTACCTAATCAGGATATGGTGTCTCCCCTTTGTGAGGTGTTTGTCTGCTATAGTTAGAGGATTTAAAGAGCCGATGAAGAGATGAGTTATTTCCATATACCAGGAATAAGTTGAACAGAGTGTAATGAATATAGAAGGATGTAAATATCATCACTGGTATTTACATATTTATGAAAATGATAGGTCAGGTTGAAAGGTGAAAATATTTAGAAGTCTTTGTTCAAAGATTGTTGTTAATCCCGAGCTTTTAATGCGTAAATGTACCAGTTTGTGCATAGGACATTTCCAAATCTTAAGATGCTTACCTTACAGCCTTTTAATTTTTTTAATAATTATTTCAATCCATAATCCTTACAAAGATTACTGACCACAAATTCATCATTAAAAAGCTTCAAGCTTTTGAAATAGTTTTGGTAAGATAAACTTGCTTGTTATTAGTCATTTAAACTTAGTAGTTTTGTTTAACCTTATAGAAAATGTTTATATCTGGCTTATTTTGAAAGCTAAGAATATTAATAAGTATTTTCAGTATTTTGGTTTTTGACAGTGAAACCTATTAATTGTGGTATAGTCTTTATAAGAAAAGCATGTATTTTGAGGAATAACAGACTATAAGTGAATTCTATGCTCCCCCTCCCCCGGATAATAGCTGTAGAGGTTTCACCATGTTGTTCACATTATAATGAATCTACATAAAACCAATAACGACAATTAAACTAGCCCTCAACCTGTGAAACAAGTGTGAGTTAAACAGAGCAAGTAGGATAAAATGGCATTTTTTTGGGTGTACAAAAAGTTACTGACGTGCTGCTGTAACAGTTTCTCTCCTGTTAAATACAGATCAAG
This sequence comes from Pedionomus torquatus, assembly GCA_013398155.1. Lineage (NCBI taxonomy): Eukaryota > Metazoa > Chordata > Aves > Charadriiformes > Pedionomidae > Pedionomus > Pedionomus torquatus. The sequence continues at coordinate 4,716 of VZRU01020779.1, forward strand.
CACAAGTTCTTCCTGCTGCTTTGTTTAATCTGACTGCTCAGAATGGTTACAGATTACAGAAGCAAAACCAAAACGGAGAACCAGGAGGCTAGAGCAGTTCTATATACATCAGCTCCCTCCAGCCTTGCAATGTCATGGAGCATTTGCTATTAGAAGAGGGAAGAAAGTGTGGAATATTATTACTCTTGACTCTTCCTTCTTTCCTCTGCAGAATTGCCAGATGTCAATGAATCATTGTCTAGCATTTTAGGAGTGATATGAGGAAGCCTAGGGCAACTCCTGGCTATGACAGATGCAGGTGGGCTATGCTACCATGGTGTTGACAAAGGTATGTTGTGAAAAGATTAAAGCTTCAGGCAAAAAAAAAATCTCCAGGTGAACATGTTAGCAGAAGCCTGTTTTGTTCACATTGCTCGCGTTTTATTCATGCTTCCAGAAAAGTTAATGGTCAGGATATGTAGCTGCATACTTGACATGTTTCACATGTTTATTCTAGATTTAATGTGACTAAACTTTGTTATATTCTGCTTGAGAATGCCTTCAGTGTGTGATTCATTTTGATTACTTGGTACAAAAGTTTCCTGCAGTATAACCCCCATTCTTCTTTGTCCCAGATTCCCATTTATGCAAATTTCTTGTATCATGAATTTTGTACAGATTCCTGACAAGGTCCCCGATCTCACTAAGCTTGTTAAGGTCTGTGCTGCTCCATGTGGTACATTTAAAATCAATTTCATTCACATTTGACCATTGTGCAGATGGAGCATTATTCATGCATTAGACTTTCTAAGTGGGGTAAAGCAGAATCTTACATTTATTCCTTACAATTGTATCTGCATTTTTGTATTATATATGGTTCAGTAACCTTTTGTAGAAGACCAGAAAATGCCTCTAGAGGCAACATAATGTGCATCAGAACTGATTTATACTGGAACATCTGTAAAGTTTTCCCTAGGACTTAGTTGTGCCAGGATACACATGTCATCTTTTCTAATGACTTATCAAAAGGTAGAGGCTGACTGTGGAATGAGATGTACTACAGGAATTATTCTGATACTACTTTCTGCCATTTTTCCAACAAACAGTGTTCAGTGTGCACTTACTGGCTTGAGGGCTTGTAACTCTCAGTGTAGTGTGCATTTTGCCCATAGGATTTACTTTTTTTCTTGATGAATTTCTGAAAATAAGGCATAGTAATGCATAAAAATGTGTAAAATACGTAAGTATGCACAAAATTAATTTTGAAATTATTCATAAGAACTTAATTTTCCTTTTCTATGAATGTGTTTGAAATGTCAGAAAAAAATTATCAAACCACTATGCTTACCTTTTCCTCTCTCTCCCTAGCAAACAGAAAAGCAGGCACAGGAGAGCATAGAATAGCCAGTGTATTTGATAGCACTAATGAATGTGTGGACTTGAAAATAGATTTCTGTTCTCGTGTGAACATTTTGCCTACTTGGATATTTCATCTCTGTCATTTTTTTTATAGCTGTTATTTAAAATGCCAGGTGAATGACAGCCAGAGACTCAGAGGAGTTACCTAAACTATAAAAGATACAGAGACTCCAATTCCTCCTTTCAGTTTTATATCCATTATTGCTTAATTCTATGGTTATTTTGTTTCCTTACTACTAATTTAACTAGAATTTCAATCCTAATCTTAGAATCCTTCCTTAGAAAAACCCAGAACCACCCTTTACTGTAAAATGTTCATGTTAGCTGGTAGGTTTAATCAAAGACAAATCCACAGGTATTCCTTTATAAAGGAAGTCTTCACCATATTAAAAACAGAAACACTCATTTCCTCCTGAAAAGTGTATGTATATTAGAATAATTACACTAATATTTTCATTGTTGCATATCCTTTTAGGAAAAACGGTCTTTAATCCCATACATGGATTTCATTGGCATAGATATCTCAGGTCCTTGAACTGTTTCAGTCAGTTCTGTTGTCCATGAATATGATGTAAATATGAGTATTTTGTCATGGGAGTTCTCATTATCTTTTCTTTGTGCTTGGCTTTGTCGCTAGCTACACTGTAGCAGTTATGAATGAAGTGTGTAAATGAGCAGGAATTTTCCTTTTTCACACAAGAGAGGTTGAAATTATAATTTAGCATGCACTAGAGAAGTCTTACTTTAGTCTGTCGTGAAATACCTTCAGTCCCGTTTCTAAGTAAAGTTGTTAACTGTAAAATGGCATCCTATTATGACTTGTATTTGTAATTTAAAATATTTTGGTTAATATTGGTTAGACCAGATAATACATTTCTCAGATTACACTTAGTGCATGCATACATATAAATGTAAAATTAAGTAAAATCTGAACACAATTTCAGTTTTCTTCATAGATTTTGATGCTGCACTGTGTTTTATGTCATTTTTTGATAGCTGGCTTTACTGCTTTTATATTGATTGAATTTAACAGACTGGTTTATATGGTAATTTAATATGTGACATATTTTTTTAACTTTCCTTTAATTTTTAGATCTGTCTTGTGAGTGAAAATACACTATGTAATTTGTAGGACATATATTTATGAGTTAACTACACAAAGCTGTATTTTAAACATCAACTGTAATGTAGTATAATATAGTCATGTGTTTACAACAGAATGTGAGGTGAAACTGCTGTTCTACCTGAGCTATACTGGCAGTTCTGGAGACAGATCATCTTAATGCCTCCTGGCAGTTGATCATATTTTAAATAATCTAATATTTATCAGTTCATGGGAAGAAATCTGATATGTGGAGTTAATTAGCCTGATTAGTGGAGTTACCTAGAATGTGAGGCCTGGTTTCAATCTCTTGCAAAGCAGAACAAATCAAAAGAAGAAGCAGAAAGCTTCTTTGGAAATAGAGAACATCCAGGACTTGGCACGTTCACCTGAAATATGGCAGGACAAGTGATGGGAACTTGGGTAGGGCTTTTTCTCAGGAATTCTTGTTTTTCTCTATGTAACTCTGTACTGTGCACTTAAAAGACACCATGATATCAGTAAATCAACAGTGCTGCAGAGAGGTTTAGAAGTTGGTATGTGGTCCCATAGTCTCTCCAGTGGAGTTTCTGAAAATACTTATGTGCTAAGAAAATTGTAGCAAAAAAGCCTTCTGTATCAGGTCACCCAAAGTTCCCCATGTCCGTTCTTTAATGCTCATTCATTTTGGAAATTTTAACAACACAGGGATATGAGACAGTCTTTAACATAATCAAAATAAAACCCCTCATGTTACAAGGAAAATGAAAAAGTTAAATTTTGGGTTTTTTAGAATAGATTTCATTTACATTCTCACAAACAGCTGACCTATACAGTCTAGTAGTAAATAAGCTAGTAAGAAACTAGCTTGCAGGTTTGGGGCCAGAGAACCATAGGCTGCTCAATATCTTGCTCAAAGTCTGCTAATGGTTTCCTAGCTGTATTTTTTTAAAACAAGTTTATTGGTGGCATTTGTACAAGCATTTTGTTCTTGTCCCTTCCCACTGCAATGCACAAAAATAACATTTGAAAAGAAAACAACCAACAAACAACCATTGTGGTTTTCTCTCTTGAGATGTCCCAAATTTGAATGAGTAATTGTGCCACATTATCCTCAAAAGGTCGATGGGATCATAATCTTGTATGAAGCTGTATCAGACGACATCGACTTACCATTAACTCTCTGTTCAAGCTGTATTAAGTTTAAATCTTCAGACCAAAGCTGTGGGTATAATTCCTTTTACTGTTTTGGTCAAGAGAGAGGATTTTTGCCAGTAAACATTCTAAAAAACTTGTGTGTGACTGCCAAGCCAAGTGTTCTGTCTGGCATTTGTGAATTAATGAAAGAGCTGTTGTAGCTTTGTAGCTGCATTTCAAAATACAGAATCTGGAGAAGTATATTGCAAATGTAATGTTACCCAAGCTTTTCTTAATGAGAATTTAAATAAAGAATGACCCAGTGGAATTGAAGCGTGTAGTGCTGAAGTATATAGTGCTGCTATTTAGTAGACTAGAATCATGTCTCAAGCCTAGAGCAACTTAAAATGAAGGATTTGAAGCTTTTGGTCTCAGGGGACAAAGTAAGTGCTTTTCAGTTTCTCAAGCCATTCACTGTCAATTGAGGTAGCCCTCTGTAGATAGCTGCTAATAGAGAGTAAGTCCAAGTTTATGAGAATGTGCCTAATACACTGAAAAAAAATTACAGGCTTTATGTTGGTTGTGCTTTTCAGTCAGTGAAGGAATAGGAATAATTGTAAGATGAACGTTTTTAGAGGCCAATGATAGAATTAAAAAAAAAAAAAAACAAACAAACAAAAACACAAGAACCTAATTTGAAAAGCAACAGCTTATACCTTAAATAGTCAGGATTCCTAGGTGATGTCTAATTGAAGTATGAGGGATGTCTATTAGCACGTAGCTTCTGAAAGCTTCCTGCTACTGACATTGGCCATATTTAATCTGCTCTAGCTATGTTCACATGTATAAACGGACTGGACGATATTCTAGAGAGAACAAGGACCCAGCATTCTCCCTTCCATCTAAGGTTTTCAGATGAAGAACTGTATTATAATAAGTTCCCTCTGTAGTAATTAAGGAGAAGGAGAGATGCATGTCTGGAGAATGGCGGTGATCTCAGAGGAGTCATATCCTGCAAATCCTGCATCTTATTGTTGGCTATGCATAGAATCTGCAGTTCTTTAACTCCACCGGTAAATGCTTGAAGCATGATTTGGATTTAATAGTGTTTCATAGTGTTTCACTACAATTCCTATTTATTGTCAGCAGTATTGACAGTTGTAACAATTATGAAACAATTGTTACATTAATTGCTTTATGGTAATAAATGATGAATGCTAATATAAAATCAAATGTAAAACAGTATCTCAGAATTGTTGGCTGGAATCTTTTTCAACATCTTTGTTTCCATCTGTGCTTACATAATATAAAACATGAAATAGAAATATACATGTATCAAAAATAAGCCAAAAACTCATTGACAAACTCCTCTGAAAGACAGATAGACAGATAGATAGATGCATGTATATATGCACACATAAGACTTCCTGGTGTGGGAATACTTGCTAGGTTAGGAGATTTCAGTGCTGCTAATTGCAGTGGTCCTGAAGTACTATCACCGTCATTGTTGCTGAGAAAATTCTCCCCTGGCGCAGTGAGGGTCAGTGTTTGCTGTTAAGTCATTTCATTTATACTTTCTTACGTAACTTTTATTTCAATCTGGAAGTATAATAGGAACCTAGGTTAGTTTTTCTAATGCCATGAACTGTTTACAGTTAGATTTATGAAAATTGCAGGCTCTTGAGTTACAAGACTTGAGCAAAAAGAGAGATTTGTTACCTCAAAAAGCTTTACAAGTTGTAAGTAATTGCCCACTACCCCTCTGAAATAGGTTTATATGAAAATGTGCACCCTTCTCCTTATATAAATGAAAAACTGAGATAGAAATGAAGTGATTTCCTCAGGGCAATAAGCTACGATTGGAATCAAAATTATTTCAGAGTAGTTTGTGATTCCAGCCCAATACCCGGGCTGTAATGATACTTAAAGGGTCTCCAATGCTGCCTGTCTGTCACTCCTGGAATTACTGGCCCTGGGAGCTATTTCTCTGAATGACAATCATGGTTTACAGCTTCAGCTTATCCAGAAACAAGTTTAGCAGACAAGTTCCCCTTTTCTAATCTGTCAAATGTTTCACTTCAAGATATAAATTGTGACTGAATTATTTAGTTCAGATTGTTTCTCATGAAAATCCCACATCTATAACTTGTTCCATGAAATATTTACATTTCCGTTAGCCAATATCAAGTGTTTTCTAGTACTTGGGGAAAAAAATTACTCATTTCAATGAATATTACTGCTTTGTGCAATTGCATGCTGTATAACTTTCTATTTAGCTGACTTGGAAAGGTTGAAGAGAGCATCAGACTTTTATTTTTTTCTGCTTCTGGTGAAGTTGAGGCTGATAATTTCACCAAGGTTTAGAGGAAAAGGGTTTGATCCATAGAAATTGGGGGTCTACTCTGGGCACCTTCCAATTCATGGGAGTTCTGTCATCAGCTGGAATGTTAATAGGTTTTCCTGTGATCCATCTAATTGTCCCTTCCCTGAGATAGATTAATACATGCAAATAGTATCTGGGCCTTATGTTTTCCTCAAGGTCTTCACCCAGAGCCACTAAAAAGAGATCAAATAAACTGGTTTGAAAACTGAAGAGATAATTCAGTGAGTAGTCGGGGGGGGGGGATATGCAAAAACCAAACTGATTTTGTGACTTAATTATTGCTATATTTGATAGATGTAGACCAAAAAAACAATCTGTGAAGATCTCTTAGTGCAGCTGAGTTTGACTCACTAGAGCTAGCCTCTGGCAGGAGAAGGTTTATAGCTGCATCTCAGCATATTTGAAAGAAGATTATTACTGCTGATGCATTGCAAAAAGGTAACATTTGTGTGCATCAGTGACTAAATTGCCCTCTGTTATACCACAGCCCATAAAATGACAAACCTCATCAATAAAAAAATGCAATAAAGAACATACTTTGCGATTTGTCTAGTTGTGGGGAACTAGAAGTACTTAATAATAGTGAATTGCTCTATCCAGTGGCAAGTGGGAGGAGTTACTGCTTGTTATTGGAAAATTACTGACTGTAGATGATTTTTTGGAAAGTTTGTCTTATTTTCTTATTTCCCAAATATAGAAAGAAATTGGTCGTGACATCAAGCATTAAAAAGTGGAAAGAAAAATCTATTCGAAAGCAAGCAAATAACAAACAAATGGCATGAGAAACAGAATTGTTAAAAAGTTAACATTTGAAGAATTAATTTTGTCTAAGCTTTAATGGTGGGAGGGTGGCTGTTTTAAGCAAGTAACTAAGACACATCCAGAAGAGGTGGAAAGAAGGAATAGTCATAGGTGAAAGCTGGTTATGGCCAGATGACCCTACAGGTTAAGGCAGTTGGAAGAGCAGTATATTAGGGAGGTTAATATGACTCTGAAGTAGGACCTCGAGTTCACTGGTAGTTAACTTGCCTTTTTGATCTTGTTAAAAGATAACAGCTTGAATTTATTTTATTTTTTTTTTTAATTTCTATAAAAACAATATTATTCCTTATTTTCAGCTGTGACAAAATGATACATGTGATTCAGCCTGAGATGAGTTTCCAGAAGGGCATGTAGCATTTTGTGTTTCTATGACCTGAGACTTCCCTGTTTTCTTCCTAGCAAATGCAAGGCAGGACATATTTCTCTTTAAGTGGCTCGGTTAAGTGAACCTACCAAGAGTGTGCACCAATACATGTTTTTAAAAGTGTAATCATATCACAGAATGCAGAAAATGAAAACTACTATATTAAGTCCTGGTCATAGATTTCAAGATTGTTGTATTTTTGGTCTTAGGTTTTAATCTTCTAAATTATTAGACATACTGGTTTCATACAAGTAATACCATTGGTTACAGCTTGTATTCTTATGCCTGTAAAGATAGTACTGTGTGCATCTTACCAACAAAAATTAAAGTTTCTTAATGCCGTATTTTTGCCTGCTACAATGAAATAGTTTCCTAACTTTAGAATCTGTGTCTCTGAACAAGACCCAGTACTTAAATGATTCTGCTTTCACAGTAGTATGGTACCTAACTATGAAAAATGGCAGGTGTTCAGGAGTGTTGGGTTTTTACCTCTCTAGTCTTGATGTAAAGTAACATAAAGAGTCATATGCCTAAGGACAAAATAGAGCATTTAGGTAATTTCTTTACTTATTTAATAACGGGCATCTTTAGATTTAATGACTGACTAAAAGGACAAGAAATTCCTTTGAATGTGCATCTAACAGGTCAAGAAGACCTAACATTGGTGTGGATAGGTTTGAAGGTACATTTTTTGTACCTTTCATCTTTCTTTGTTTAAGCAAAATTAATCTTTTATTCTTGAATATTTGCCAGGGGTTACTACCTATACGACAGCAGAAGTCTGATAAGAAGTAAAAGAGTCAATATAAAGGAGAATTGGGGAACTGAGTAAGCCTGAAAACCACTAAGAGTCCTCCTGTATTTATTGAACTTTGCCATTTAGCCCTGGAGGTGATAGATTTCTGTGCTTTTGTTTAGCTGTTTCTAATATCTTGCCATCAATTAATCTGAACATGTGGAAGAGCCTTGGAGATGGTGGCCTGCTTCGTGAGTCAGAGCTGCACTTGTGCTTCCTCACAGTTTGTCCAACAATCATTTTTGCATGGCATTCTCCTCTTCTTGGCAGATGTTTCTTTGAACCAAGAAGGATCATTCTACTGCTGTTTCCAGGTTTCATCCTCTTGATTACGTTCTCCTCCTCTTTTTGGCAGATGTTTCTTTGAACCAAGAAGGATCATCCTACTGTTGTTTCCAGCTTTTCTCCACTCTGATATGGGTTGTTTTGAAGTTGAGTTACAAATTGACCTACACTTTCACAGAATTGCAAAAGAGGTATTAACTTTAGATTGTTATGAGGCAGGTATGAAGGCTGCTATTGAAATTACAATCGTAGCATTCAATGCTTTTCACCTTTGAGAATATTTTAGATTAATTCTGCTTATCTGATAAATGCCTTAAAATGTCACAGGGAATTATATCTTCATCTAAGCTTGTCTGTAATACTGAAACTTTATGAATATTATATTATTTACGATAAATAATGGGAAGGGTCAGCAGGCCTTTTCAGTGTTTTCTTACTAGTTTAAATCTTAGCTTTACCAGTTGCTATTCTAGCACATTCTGCAGATACTAGAATTTTTTTTGGGGGGGGGTTGTTTTTTTTTCCTGAAAAACACATGTTTTTGATTACACTGATCTTTTGGTATGTTATCAAATCCTTTGATACTTTTGTGGTGATTATTAACAGTAGGCTTTCTTTTGTATGTCAGAGAGGGAACTTTCAAATGTGTGACTTTTTAGGTAGCAGACAATGTTTTTCTGGCTGCCTCATGTTGCTTTGAATTAACTTCACGTTTTTAAATCAAGGATCTGAGGAAGGCTGCCCTTACATAAACTAATCACTGATGAAGCTACCATTGATTAACTGTTGGGCTTTCATTGATTGCACAGATACAGTTCCACGGGAAGATTTAAAACTTTATTTGTGTAGTATTTCTAAATCATAAAAGAGCATTTTGTGTATTGGATGCATTATGGCATGATTGCCCCATATAAATTGGAAAGAGCAAAGAAATTTTTTTCCCTTGAAGTGCTAAGAACTTCTATATGTTGTATTCCTGATTTGTTACGACAAATGTTTCTTATGCTATTCTCTAAAAAAGAAAAAGATAAGTTTTCAGGCTTTATAGCGGGAAGTAGTTGGGGTTGCTATGATTCCATTCCATAAATAACTGTAAATTCCACTGTAAATAACAATGAATTAATAACATCTGAGGATCTCAAAACAGGTCATCAAATACTTATTTAAAACTTGCAAGGAAGAGAATGAACCACAGTGAAGCTTGGCCACAGGAGATGTTCTGCTGTAGAAACGGAAGAGTAGCCCAGTTGGCTGTTCAGGTTGCATTTAATGCAGCTCTTGGCTGTCTGGAAGGCAGCGAGGATGGGATGCAAAAACATGCAAAGGGGTATCTGAAGATGTGTCCTTTTTAGGTGAAGTTTTCCTCTCCTCTATAGCCCTGCCATGAGATAACAGATTCTTCCTGAATCTGTTGCTGTCTATAATAATGTCTTTTGTGGGATGCCAGCTTACCTTTTTCACAAGCTTAGCAGTATTGTTCTGTTGAGAAAACCAAGCAAGTGAGTATTATTTTTGCAATTATCTAGTCAAGGTTAAGGTGAGGAGTTTCTTCTTTTCTTTCCCTTAAAACTTTTGTATCTCAGATACAGCTATCTTTATCTACACTTCAGAGTCCCTAACATTTTTTTTCTTGGCTATTTGATCCAGTTAATTATTTCACAGCCTCCCAGCTATATCCTTGACTATTTGTGAATGCATGTTCCAACACAAGGACAAGATTTTTCTTTTCAGAGGAGCAAAAAAGGTTGTGTCACTAATACATGCAGGATGCATAAGAGCTAGTAATATATGCCCATTGGGAATGGGGTCTAGTATCCTATCTTGGACTTACAAAACTGAAATTTGTTTCTGCCACTTCATTTCATTTTCTTCTTTGCTTTCATCACAAAAATTCTGTTGGCTTTTGAAGGAGGAGATTATTTCTGTCCTTTCACTCACAGGAGTAAGCAGTCTGCCGGTTGCTTGGAATTAGACATTATGCATATACTGCCTCATTAGTGCATTTTCCTAAGGGAACTCAAATATTTTAAGCTCAGTTCTGTTTTAAACACTGTTATGTTCTCAACCTGTTTTGCTCCGGCAAGTGAGCTTTAAAGGGAGCGTAACTGTCCTGACTGCATGAATTCTAGCCCTTCACTTTTGTAGCCTGCAACAGCTCCTTTTTCATTATTAGTTAGACCTTTCAGGGCTCAGACTGAACTACAAACTGCCCAGAGAACTGCAGCTGAGGCAAGCTGCAAGTGAAGCGACAGCAGCCTCCCAGAAATACTTAGTGCTCTTCTCCAAATCCTCTTTCTGTCATCACGTCTTTCTTCTAGTAATATCTTGTCTTTATTGATGTTCCACCAATGAAGTCTGGTGTACCACCGTCTACAAACACTACAGTAAATTAGTACTTTTTTTTTTTTTAAATCTACTTCGCCTTTCTGCTTTTGCTTTTCAGAAGATGGCTTCTTGTCAGAGTATAGTAAGAAGGGCCCTGAGCTGAACCCATGTGTGTTCCTGTATACAATGGAAAGGATTGTTTGGCAATTTGGGGGGGGGAGGGGGGCAGGGAAAGGGTAGTACTGCAGATATATTTCTGAAGTAGTTTCAGAAAGAATAGCTTTCATGAGTATTTGATCATGTTTCTATTATTTGCGGGGACTATATTCCATTATGGATTACTTTGCAGTATGTTTTTTTGTTTTTCCTATCAGGCAGGGACATACAACCTATGTAAGTCAGAAAGCAGTTGAGCTATTTAACACATGAAAAAAATATGTAATTAATAGTATAGTATTTTAGGTTATTTGGGGATTTCAGATAAATTATTTTCAGTGGTGATATGGATGGGAACAGGCTTTCAGTTAAACTGTTTTGTGTCCATTATCTGGATTCATAACTGGTAACTAAATGGATTTCTGGTATCTCTACCTATGATGCAGGTAGAGATACCAGAGAACTGTGCAACATAGAGGAGTGAGAAGATGCAGCTACAGTTTTACTTCTAGGAAAAGAGAAAGAGGCAGTGGAGTGAAGTTAGAAGGAAATAAATTCAGGTATTGGTTTGTGGAAGCTAAATAAATAATGAGCAGCTCTCAGCTGCGTGGATTTTATTATTGAAAGAAGAGATTTAATATTATTGGGTTGACTTAAACGCTTTTATTTCATAATTTATGATATAACTTTATAGTTAACACTTGTATAAAGAAGAGAGAGGCAGAGATTTATGACTTAAAAACACTTCAAGCATTTTGGCAAATAGTGTTGAGCAACTATGATTTCAAATAATGAAGATACTTAAATAAGATAATAGATTATTCCTGTTATCATATTAACTCCTATATTTTGCCCAGTAAAGTTGATATGAAATGACAATTTTATTGTAATCTTCACAAAATTTTAGTGCTGTAATTTGTAGAATGGTTATAAACTTATGACTAGGTTAGAAAATAGATTATAGTATTTTTTGCCTGGAAGAAACTTATAAAATCAAATAGAAGTAAGCCTGTTTATATGCATATAATTATTAACATATTTTACAGTCCTTTCTATGAATGTATTGGCTTTGGCAGATTGTTAATTTTGCTTTTATGATGTGCAGTCAATTTAAAGAAAATGTTTTTATTTAAGCTGTTAAAATCTGAATCTGTTATGTGGGACCTGTGGCTCACTTATTTTCTTCTCAAAGTAGTTACACTCCAGAGTTGAATTATTACATAGTGTGAGACATTTCTACGTAGATTAATATGGGAGAAGGCTTATAATGTAGAAGCTGTACCTTGCCATATATACAGAAGAGAGACGTTAATTATCTCCCATAAACTTCCTTTGATCTTTTGGATCTAGCAGATTTGAAATTCGAGTCTGACATAAGCAGTGAGTACTGCAGGAATTAATTGTTAGATTCATAAAATATGTGGGTGAGTAAAGGAAAAATTGGGCAAAAATTACAGAGGTCATTGTCTTGAACTGAATCCTTTGTTTCACTTACTTCAAAGTAAATTTATGATACAATCAGCAGTCTGTAACAGCAAAAGTACTTTATGAGACCATATGGAATTAATGGATATTGTATACTTCATATACATGAAGGAAAAGATTTAGGCTCAGGAATGAAACCATTAATGTTACATTCTGAATCATGAAAGCTTAACCAAGTAACCCACTTGTATGTAACGATTCTGAAATACTTAACATACATTCATATAGCTCTCTTGATCTACATTGAATTCATAATTATACTACAGTATTTCTTTGTGAAGCCAGTTTCAGAGTGATGCCTATTAAAAATAAATGTTAATGTTTCAGGAAAGTGTAGATGTTTAAAGGTGATTCATGGTTTCTTTCTTTTAAATAATGAGAATTGTGTACTGCAGGACAAGTTCAGGAAATATGAAAGCACTTTACAAAGGAAAAAGATTGAGTGTGGTGTAAAATATTAAAGCTTTATACTGACAGATCTGTTTTTATTTAAATTTTTATTGAATTTTTTCTTTGAAGTAACAACAAGAGACACATACTGTTGGCAGATAAACGATGCTGTGCTGTATGAGTGGCTACTTAACCCTAGAACTGTCAGACACCATTATTTTCAATGTCAAGGAGCTGGGAGGCTTTATACAATGTATTCTGTTCTTCAAATTAAAATGGTCAAATTTCTGTTCTTTTATACATTTCTATGCCACAGCTACACATGATATCTAGACTAGCTCAGCAGGGAATTCTGAATTTGGCTCTAGACCTGCTTACAACATGAAGCCAAATTACGTTTCTTGAAAGCTCAAGCAGCAGTGCCTGAGGTACTGGTGTTGTTCTTACTTGCTCTGAGTTTTAAAATATACTGATGTCTGAAGCAGACATGCTATTGTCCTAATTAATAAATATAACAGTGTCAAAATCTCTGAAGAGCACAGTGTGTAATTCAATGAAGGCAAGAATTTGCAATATGTTAAATTCTGCTTTCATAGTTGATATTTACCTGTTAACATTAATTTGAGGACATGTTAGTGTTTTAAATTACGGATGGTCATTATATACATCTCTGGTGAACTTGCTGTCACAAAAGCTTTGGGCATTGCTCTTGCTAGCATTTTTGTGTTTGACCAGAGCATGTTAAGTTCTGAGATACTTGATGGCTAACCTCTAGAAAGCCTGGATGAGCCAGTGGCTTTGAGTGATAATAATGTGTACTGTCATTATTCCAGTAAAACACCTATTTCATTTGACCAGTGTGGGTCTATGCTAGTGCTGTACTGTGCTTTTGGGTTCTGATTTAACGTTAATTTAGAAAATACAAAAATAATGCATAGGAAAGCGAGATGACAAGGAGAAGTTAAAACTTGTTATGCATTAGGATCCCGGGATCAAAGGATAACTCAGATTACAAGGAATCTGAGAAGGGCATCTAATCCAGCCTCTTGCCCTAAGCAGGGTCAGCTGGAAGCTCAGGGCTTCATCCAGTCTGTTCTTATGAACCTTCCACAACCTCTCTAAGCAGCCATTGCTAGTGTGTCCTTCTAACAATAAATACCCATGTAGTAAATGATTAATTTGATGCATTGAAAATACATTGTATCATGATGATGCCATTTTCTATATGGGCAGATTTTTCCTCTACTCATCACACTGCCTTTTTTGTTTACAGAGATACTGCTTTAGGCATGAGACCTCACTTTCTGTTCTGCAATGTATAACCTTAAGCAGGAGAAATATTTACTTACTTTCATATGCTAAAAGGAATCTTTTAATATATAATTTTTATATGATTGAAATAAACCCAAGAATTTTTAGAGTCTTGATGCTTTCAAATATGAGGCAGGAAAATGTGAATTATCTATGTATCACTCATTTTACACATCTTTGTAATCTTTGAATGGTACTCAGGAATTTGCATCAACTCTTGGAGGCCTAATATGATTTTAGAAAACAAAAAAAAAGCATGCATGTGTAGATATCTGGAGCTTACTTTTTAGTGTTGAGCCAATGTTGGTGATCGCTTTTGAGATCATAGTATTGTGCATACACAGAAAATTTGTTGGTGGCATTTTGCTGCTTTCAGTGTTCTTATTTTGCATATCGATAAAAGCAGCTTTGCAAGAAAAGAATCTGAAGATTCTAGCACACAACAGGTTGAACATGAGCCAACAGAGTACCTTTCCAGTCAAAAAGTTCTGAATTGTACAGCGAATTCTTGGTCTATTAATGAGACTGTAGCCAGCAGGTTGAGGGAAGCTATTGTTCTATTCTGTTTAGTACTTGAGGCCCGGCCTCGAGTGTTTTCTTCAGCTTTGGGCTCCCAAGATAAGAGAGAGGTGTTATCCTCTCTCTTATCTAGGATGGTGCCAGGAGGCTGGAGCACAGAGGGAGGCCGACAAAGGTGGGTATGTTCTTCCATGCAGTCTAAAGCTGAAGAGGAGATCCTCTTGCTGCCTACAGCTGCACAGTGGGAGAGTGATGAGAAGAAACCAGGCTCTTCTTGAAGATGTCAGAAGAGGATGAGAGGCAATGCACACAAAGTGCAACACAGGAAATTCCAAATAGGTATAAAAAAAACTATTTTCACCTGGAGGCAGGACACTTGTAGTAGGTCACTGAGCCACTGTAGAGTCTGCCTCCCTTTCAGGGCTTAACTGGACTTAGACTCGGCAGCCTGCTTTAGGCAGCCCTGCCCTGAGCAGGGGTTGGACTACGGACTTCCAGAGAGCCCTTCCACAAGATATTAATTTTTGATTATATATATATATTAAATAAGGGGTTTTGTAACTATTATTAAATGTTGGTAAAATAGAATTAAAAAGAATCTTAAACGCTGCCTGGAAATTTCTTAGGCACTTTTAAGGACTCACTGAGTGAGATTCATCCAAATAAATGTAAAGTATCTGTACTGAGAAACTTCTGCATCTGAGGTAGTCATCAAAGCCTCCTGTCACGCTGAGTTGGGACCTGTCAGTACAGTCTGTGGAGCTGCCTATGGTTTTTGCGTTAATTATGCTTCAAATTCCATGGGTCTTACTACTTACATCTCCACTGACTCACTGATGGCTTTTGATGCAGACAGTTGGTTGAATGGCATGAATGAGACCACTTTCTCCTATTTTGGTATGCTTCAGCAACAATTCTGTAAGCAAAGGCCATGCGTTCTGTGAGCTTTGCTCTAGTAGTTGTTGCAGGAGGTAAATTGTAAGTTCCTTTGTCAAAGAGTGATCTGTGACTTCCAGGAAATGGGAGCAGATTTCCTTATGTTGCTTGATACTTTGCAGGTCCACCCATGAGGATTTTGCTTGGAATAAGAATATTGGATGAGATATATGAGTCTGATGCGTTACAATGAGTTTTAATTCATTGGTGATAAGAGTACGGGGAGGCCACATCTGCAGTGCTCATTGCTGTATATGCTCTGGTCCCTGTGATACTATGGCTGCGTCCATCAGTTTCAAACTTTTTGAAAATGCAGATGAATTTTTTTCCTTTGTATGATGGAATGTAGATGACCACATACTTCAAAATTAATTGCAAAGAGTCTGCTGTGTTGGATTGAAGAGATAAGAGGACACTGTTACTCTTTCAGTATTGATAAATATTTCAGGACGACTATTCAAATGTATATTATGGCAATATTCATGAGGATTACTCATATTAAAGTCATTCCATCTATTTTTGGATGACAGTTTTAACTATTAATTGTAGTAATGATTCTCTGTCCCTCATCTCCTTTTCACTCATAGTTGGCAGACCTTTCCCTGATGTTTCAAAGGAAATGGTAAACTCAAGAACAAACTCAGGGCTTTTGCCCTGAAGTTCTACAATCTCTTCTAATTTATCCTTAAAATTATCAAAAGCTCTGCATAAATTCTTGTCAGAAATTCTAACAAGTGTTCTCTCCATTTGCTTACATTCTTTGTTTAGCTCCCAAGAAGAAAACTCAAAGTATCAGTGGGGTGATGAGAGAGGTGAGTTTTCAGCACTGCTAAGACCTTGAGAAATCGGACAGAGCCATGGAAGCAGGCATTTGAGTGCTCTCTGTCAGCTTCATCACCTGCTTTCCTTCCAGTGGCACAGAGTAGTAGTGGTTGAGTTCCTTCATAGCAAATTCATGGGATTCAGTGGATCATCTTTAACCTGTGAATTATTTTATAGTGAAATGTGCTCAGTTAACAAGTGTAATGGGTTGGCTCATAGCACGAGTGTGTGTGGTATGGAACTTGGTGGACAATACCCACAAAGAAGTTTCAAAGCTGTTGAGGAGAGGCTCCTGCACTAACCAACTCCCTTCCCGTTTTTTGTATCTGGTTTGCTCTTTTTTAATATACTAATAAAACTAGTGGGAAAAAAAAAAAAAAAATAAAAAAGGATTATATTTATGAGAAGTGGTTTCTTCAGCTGTTTTACTCCGTAGCGTGGGGAGAGGATTTTCTTCACTACATTTCCAAACGGTAGATATGATTTACTCTGTAAAGTAGTGAAATGCTCTGCAAATACTGCAGACACAGAGTTGTGCTAGTTGTATATTGTGCCTGAGCAGCAGGGAGAAAACAGGTGCTAAACAGCAACGATTAGCATATATATACCAACTGATGAGGTGTGAAACATAATCTCATGCAGAGGTGTCAAAACCCTGGCCAAAGGATCCGTTGTAGCATGTTATGTGAAATAATACAGATGATATAAACCACAATGGGATGTAAAGGATTTCAAATACCAAATGACCTGGTGAAAATCACTACAATTTGTGAACCAGGATATGTGTTTTCAGGAGACTTGCAATGTCTGCATATGGAACCATTGCATTTCTCAATATGGTTAATAGTCAGATAATTTCACAATGGTTTCAAAACAAATAAATGCTTCATTGTGTACTACTGCAGTGCAGCCTTAAAATTCGATCTTGTAGTTTCTTTTGTCACTTGCATGATTTACTGGGTGATTTTTATTTTTTTCTCTTCAAGCATTGCTTGCAGTGGAAGCTGGAATGCAAGATTTAGTGTTCTTAGTTTAAATTGTTGTCATGGTCTGCTGCTTTTCCTACACTGGAATGATCAGGTTCTATTAGAGACTTCTCTCCTCTTTAATTTTTCTGCCATATATTCTTTATAATCATTTAATGAATGCACTTAAGTGTAATACATGGGAATCTGATAGTCATGCATCTTTCATGAATGATTCCTTTAACTTTTGCTCTCCATTTTGTGCCCCAGGAATGGCTTGAACTTTTTTCCTTTGTATTGTCAATATAACATTCATTGTCTCTGTTTTCATTTTGTTGTCTTCATGATAACCAAAGGATTCAGTCCACAATGAAAGAGCTTGTTACTCTCAATTTGTATTCAACAATTTACTTGTAGGTAATGTCCAAGCCTTTTTTTAAAATTACAATAGAGTAAAAGAGTCCATTATTAAAATAAGATATTGTTTTCATTTTCTGTGTCTCTTTCTTTCCTTTATTATTTTGCTAGTTTTATGAAAAGCGGTAGTGTTAGAAACCATATTGCCTTGAAGATGTCCCTGGGCCTTACTAGGAGAGTGAGACAGTTTTTGGCATTCTATTAAACCATTCCTTTTCCCAGCCCTCATTTGGCAGTATCTCCTTGGACAAAAGGCATGCTCCTCTAATCAGCCGTTTTTTTCACTAGTGTTATAATCTCTCAAGAGAGAGTCACAAGAGATTTCTCTCTTGAAAAATAATCAGGTCTCTAAATCTGAGGCTCAGTCTCTAGAATGATTTTATGCCATTTGATCTTGTGTGATCCTGCTTGTACCTAAGTAGACTTCCAAGTAGGTTCTGATGCCCTTGATAATCTCAGTGTTTTCTTGTACCATGGTGGCTTTGCAGACGGTTTGACTTCACAGCATTTTGAAGATGTGACCAAAATGGTGTAACAGCAGGTAAGCTGAAAAATGGAAGACTCCATATGAACCCAGTGGGATACTAGCCATCATAAACTACTTTAGTTTGTCTTTCAGTCAAATATGTTACCAATTGTGTTGTCAAATGTACTCTAATCTTATGATAAAATATTACAGTTTTGGCTGTAGTAAATGAGAGTATAATAAAGCTTAGAAGTAGGAATGGTACACTGGTTAACATAGTTGTTAATAGTTTCCACCCATAGTGGAAAGGACATATTCTTGACTGTATTTTATGTATTGTGATCAACACATTGTACAGAGACTGACTTCGGTGGGTGCTGACCGTGTTCACGTCTTGCTCATTTTTATCACTGTGTACCAAAGATTGAGGCAATGGGACTTTCATTATTTTTCAGTGACTGATTATTCCTAGTTGGCAACAGTCCAAGAAGCTTTTAAGAGTACAGTTACCTTTTTTCCATTTGGGTTAGTTCAACCATAGCAAGGAAGCATTTAAGGACACACTCAGATGTAGTCCTACATATCATGCCAGTCAAGTCTTGAGAATCACAGCCAGTGATCTTAACCTGCCCAGGAATTACAAAGCTTTTGTGGCTTTACACTGAGTTACAGCCTCAGTATGAAGCTCATATCTTAGAACAATGCGCGTGTGTTTGGTGGGAGAATTTGAAGTAGTATGTGTCTAGACATCTTATTTTTTTTAAGTTTCCTATTAAGTTTTTTAAAAGATTTTGCATTTAACAAATGAGCCATTCAGTAACACAAGATTGCCATTTTCGTGGCTGATTCACCAGGTACTGAGTGTTTCAGAACTGAAAGCATATTAGGCTATGGATCCTCCACTTAATACAGATCAATTCTTATAAAATTGCTTCAGAAAAATACTTTCCTGCAAAGGCAAAATTAATTGCCAGCTTACGATTAATTAGTTTTCTGAAAATATGGTGAGGTGAGCAAATTGTGCTATGTGGATCATATGGAGGTTGTGTGATTTAACTGTTATGTCTCACATGAAAAATAATACTAAAGAAAGGCAGCAAAGTTACATGCTACTTTTCTACAATAACTTACTTTATTTTAAAATAAATTAGAAGGTGGTTGATTCTTACAGTCCCTGTAGTGCTGTAAAGGTTGGGATTTTCAAAAATTTTTGTTTTGTTTTGTGTTAAATCCGTTTATTGGTGGTTTGGGTTTGTTGTTTTTTTTTTTTTTTTTTTTTCTTTTGGTCTCAAGTGTTAATAAATAATCTGGATACAGATCAGGGTTAGCACATTTCCAGCATGGTGTTGAACCCATACTCATGTTATGAGATAGGGCTCAGTTTTTGAAAAGAAACAACATGCACCAGATGGCATTCATTAATGTCCACTCAGACAGTAGCAGAAGCACTGATTGCCAGTAGGCCTTTAGACATGAAATAATAAATCTCCCTTGTTCCAGTGTAATTACTGTTAATGTTAAGTGAGGTCTCATTTAATCTTTTAGAGAAGATTTAGAATATGGGTGAAATATTCGATAAGTTTTCTATTAGTTTCTGCATGAAATCTTGACTGGTAGACGTCTGCAAAAATGACAGTGAAGTAAAGCTTTGCGGCACCTTACAGAGGGTGTTGCAGAGGATTAAATAAAGGTAATTACCCTCCACTGTGCTGTTGGTGTTTGGGGAGTGTAGTGAGAAGAGGTCTAGTTGTGAAGCCCTTAATCCCACTCATAAGGGTATCTATCAGTAAGAGTTTCTCTAGCACAGCTTCTTTTACTATATCAGCTCAAGGTTTGATATCTAATTTTTCCAATAATCGGTCATTGTGTTCCCACACGTGTTAACCACAAAGTTCATTTTCTCTTTTTTGATTGTGTTAGAGACACAAGGCAAACTTCCCAACAAATGTAACTGACTAATGCTTGAAATGTGGTGTGAAGGAGCTGAATTTTCATAGCTTTATTAGTGTCAGCAGGTTGCCAATTAATTAATGAAATTCTTTTGTGTTATCTCCAGCTGTATTTAATTAGACTGGTTTTAGATGAGAGAAGGCTTTTGTCTAAATGTAGCTAGGTGATGAAGCTTTTCTCAAAAAATTGTGCTTTGTACCTTGTTAAAGGCTGTTTTTTCTTTCAAATTCTTAGCATTCTGCAAATGAGTACAGTGTGTTCTGTCAGCAAATAAGTGGTTAGCAAGGTTATTAGCTTTATGATATGACATGGAAGCATCTCTGGATTACAGTGTTTCCAATAAACCATTGAAGGTTCATCAGGCAAAAAAAACCCCAGTGTTTAATTAAAAAAGTATTTGTTAAGATCCAAGTTAGATGCTGGTATAATCCAACCTAATGATAAGACATTTTAGAAGAGGACTGTACTAAATTGCAATGAGGAAGAACGGATCTTTATTTATTTTGTTAATTTAAAAGACTTAAAAATGGATAATCTAAAAGTAATGAGCTATGAGTTAGAGCCAAGTTTTGTCAGAAGCATCTGAATATTAATGTTGTTGGATTTTTAGTAACAGAACTGGTATTTTACAATAAGCTGAATTTCTGATCTCTCTCCATAGTTCATAATTGGCTTCCCAGTTACTCCCAGCACACCCAAATAAAAAACAGTGATTTCTCTCAACTTTGTTTAAAACAGAAAATGTAATTTAAAAAACAGAATGTAATAAAATGAAGAAACTTTCAAATCTTGGTAATAGAAGTAGCAACATTTCATGATCAGAGTCATCTTTCATTTCCTCACTTTCAAACTCATTAACAAATCCAAGAACCAAGTATCTCTATAGTCTCTTTCCTTATACTTAAGCATCCTCCACCCTGGGTATTAACAAAAAATGTGGAAGATTTCAGCATGTCAGTGGAAAAAGATGTTGATCATTAGTGAAAGGCAATGTGTCATTGTGTCAAAATTTAGTATTTGAGAGACATTTCCAAGCACGTTTTTATTGAAAAGCAATAAAATAGCTGTGAATAAAACTACAGCTCTATATTTACAGGAAGTTAAATTTGAAATGTAGCTTTAATTATTTCCTTTCCTGGACCTAATGGTGCATCACCACCCTCTAAACCGTGAACAAGAAATGGCTGTGTTTATTCACCTGAATGCCTTCAGAGGAAAAACTGAGCTTTTTGACGATCACAATGTAGTTTCAGACCAGGATTCAGAAATTGCGTGTAGATTGTCTGGGACACAGGTCTGCCTATGTATGGTTACACATGCATAGAGAGAGATCAAAATTCTGTTTTCATGAAAACAGAATGGCTCTAAGTGGTTTTGCTAAATTGTTTAATTTAGGAAAAAATGCCATTCCATTGTAGAATATGCCTTTACCTATTTATGTGTTAATCTCTTCAGGATTATGCCAAAATGTCATTGTTTAAAAAATATACAAACAGATCAGAGCAGCTATTTATTTTCTGTGAATTTTGTGATAATCTTGTCATATGATCATAGAGTTCCTTGGGCATCTCCATCCAGGTGTGCTCAAATTGCAGTCAGTCCGAATTATATAGTTGGCAAAGGCCCCTTCCCTCTGTACCAGCATAATAGCTCCAGCTAACTAGAAAATTCACTCCTCTGATTTCTTAAATTAAACAATACAAGCATTTAAGATATTATTTATATATCTTAGCAGGGAAGAGTACTTGAAGGAACACCCTGCATGACTGAATCCAGTCTCCTCCTAGTGCAGCCAGGTGTAGGAAAGGAATTGTAAAATAAAATGATCAACTACGTCTCAAAAGCAGTTAGAATCTTTATGTTGACTCTGCTGCTTAAGAGAGCTGGAGTGCTGCTCCAGAACACTGCAGCCCAAGGAACTTTAATTTCAGTTCAATTTATTCATATGGCCATTGACCTTCATTTGTCTTACTGCATTCAACAGGGTCATTCCAGTTCTTTATGGTAGCCCACATACCTGCTTCATACCTACAAACTTCACTTTTAAGTCTCTTTAATATCTCTGTCTAGCTGCTTCCTTCTGTATTTCAAAAGTGTGATGAAGCAATATGAATCATGATGGAAACTGAAGGGTAGGTTTTAATTCCTTCTGTTGCAAACTAACACAATTGCTGTCAGTTACCTCTCTAGCACATTAATATAAATACTCCATAAAAGCTGTAGTTTTTAATTAAGTAATAAAATCACTAGTTTTGGACTTAATTCCAGTGCCACGGATATGTAAGGGGAAAAAAAAAACCTTTCAGGTAGTGTTCATCGCTATTTATACAACATTTGCAGTTCTTAGACCGTGTTATGATCACAGGTAATGCATCTCTGCTGACCACAGCTGAATTGCTCTTGCTTAGTGCAGTTGTTGATTTGACTTTTCTGTTGCAAAGGTGTTTGAATAGAGTAGTGCACGATAATGTACCCACTAAATCTGTTCTTTATACCTCAGTGGGGAGAGAGCTGACTATTTTATTGTGGGAAAGACTTAAAGGGGCAGTGCTAGCTTTTAGGCCTAATGTTGAAGTTGACTTTATAAAATCCACCTCTTGATATATATTTGTTTTACGTTACAACTTTAAAAAAACTGAAAGAAACAAAGACTTTTTAATATATATCTAGGTACACATTTATAGAGAAAGCAGGAGGTGACTAATCTAGGTACACATTTTGTTTTAAGATGGAGTCAGTCTGAAAAGCTATATAGCTTTTTAGAAACCTTGTTGTTTTTTTCAGAAATTTTTAGTGCAGAATTACTCAGTGCTATCTGTGCCTGATTCTGCCTTTATTATAGTAACTTTGAGATTATGGGTTTGCATCTCAGTAAAGATTATGATGGTTGTTTTACCTTAATTATGATGTCATAGAGCACTATTTAGGTTCCTGTGTCTGGGACTTAATGAAAAAAAACCTGTGTGAATTTGGGAGAGCCAAACTGAAGTTTTCTGTTTAAAGTCTTTTTCCAAAATGAGGGAAGAGTGAAAATCTCTAAAAGTAGAAATCCATTCATGCCCCTGTTGGTGAAGGGCTGCTTCGATTTACATGCAGATCACAGAATCATGGAATTATGAGAGTTGTAAGGGACCTCTAGAGATCCAGGTGGGTCTTGAAGATCTCCAGAGAAGGGCACTCCACAACCTCCCAGCCAGCCTGTTCCAGTGCTCCTGTAAAGAAATTTTTTCTCATATGTGAATGGAACTTCCTATGTTCCAGCTTGTGCCCATTGCCCCTCATCCTGTCACTGGGAGACACTGAAAAGAGTTGGGCTCCATCCTCCTTCAACCCACCCTTCAGATACTTGTGAGCATTAATAAGGTCTCCCCTCAGCCTTCTATTCTCCAGGCTAAAGAGTCCCAGCTCTCTCAGCCTTTTCTCATAAGGGAGATGCTCCAATCCCTTATTCGTCTTTGTTGCTTGTTGTGGTTCTGACCTAATCAGAAAAACACAGGTAATGTCCCCTCTTCCCCCCTTTAAGAAAAAGAGAGGAGAGGAAGAAATTAAAGAGATTCAGGAATGAAAATATAAATGAATATATATATATATCCATATATATATATAAATATATCATATTACATATAATTATAACATATGATGTATATTATTAGATAATTATATCATAATTATATATAGTTATAATTATTATATAATGCATATTATTATATGTAATAATACATAATATGACTTTAATGAAAGTATAAATAATAATAATAATAAAATGAAAATTTTTAAAAAGGGGAGAAAAAGAAAAAGAAAGTATACAGTATATACAA
>VZRU01020779.1:28909-45001 GCA_013398155.1 Pedionomus torquatus
AATGTTCTGTTAATTTCAGAGTTTAGTTAGAAGAGGTCCAGCTAAGAAAGTAAAATTGTAAAACAGAAAATTAGTTCATTTTACCTCAGACCAGGACATTACCCTACACTGGACAGTCTCCTGTAGTTCTCTGTCTCTTTTGAACTGGGGAGCGCAGAACTGGATGCAATATTCCAGCTGTGGCCTCAGCAGTGCAGAGTAGATGGGGAGAATGACCTCCCTCGACCTAGTGGCCCCACTCTTCCCTGTGCAGCCCAGGATTGCATTTGCCCTCTTGGCCACAAGGGCACATTGCTGGCTCATGGATAGTTCACTACCAGGACCCACAGATCCTTCTCAGAAGTGCTTTCCAGCAGGTCCGCCCCTAACCTGTATTGGTGCCTGGCATTCTTCCTCCCCGGGTGCAGGACCCTACACTTGCTCTTGTTGAACCTCATTAGGTTCTCTGCCCAGCTCTCCTGTCTGTCCAGGTCATGATAGATGGTGGCACAGCCTTCTGGAGTGTCTGCCAGCCCTCCCAGTTTGGTATCAACAGCTAACTTGGTGAGGATACACTTGGTCCCCTTGTCCAGGTCATTGATGAATATGTTAAACAAGACTGGACCGAGTACTGATACCTGGGGGACACCACTGGTTACAGGCCTCCAACTTCCACTATCTGAAGGAACCCTACAGGAGAGCAGGAGAGGGACTCTTTGTCAGGAAGTATGGTGATAGGACAAGGGGTAGTGGTTTTAAAGTAGAAGAGGGAAGATTTGACCCTGCTCTGTTAATTACAGCCCTCTGAGTCCTGTCACACAGCCAGGTCTCGATCTACCTCACTGTCCCCTCATCTAGCCCATGCTTCCTCAGTTTCTTAATGAAGACGTTATGGGAGACAGTGTCAAAAGCCTTGCTGACGTCTTGGTAGATGATATCTGCTGCTCACTCCTCATCTAGCCATCTAGTTATAACATCATAGAAGGCTATCAGATGGGAAATCCATGTTGACCACTTCCAATAATTTCCTGTTCCTTAAGATGTTTGGAGATGACATCCAGAACAAGTCACTCCATTACCTTTCCAGGGACAGAGATGAGACTGTCCTGTAGATCCCTCGGTCCTCATTCATGGCTTTTTTTGTAGACTGGAGTGATACTGGCCTTCCTCCAGTCCTTAGGTGCCTCTCCTGTTCTCTGTGACCATTCAAAGATGATGGAGAGTGGCCCAGCAATAACATCTGCCAGTTCTCTTAGCTGTCACAGGTGCATCCCATCAGGGCCCATGGACTTATGGGTGTCTAGACTGAATGTCTTGCCGGATGATCAGCGCTCTCTTTAGCTACTTGCATGTTTTACTTTAATATTTCTACCAAGAGTGAAATAAGAGTGCATAAAAGTTCAAGACTGAACATTTACTCATAAGAACCAACTGGCTGAAGTCCTGCAGCTCACAAAAGCTAAAAAACAATTAGAGTTATGTATCAGAAGGCCAGGTCTTTGTTTTCATTTGGTGAAATGGACACCACACGTTCTTTTTTGCCTTTGCACTCCTGTTTGATGGCTTAGGCAGTGTACATAGTACATGGTTGCAAACAGAGTCCAGTTACTTTCCCAGTCACCAGACTAGGTGTATCATGACAGATGGCTCAGTATCAACTGTCTAAGGCACAATTTCATCTCTGAGTCAAAAATCATGTGTTGTAAGTTCCTACGAGATTGAGCATGTCAGATGTTTCTTTTCAATATAAGCTTTACTTTTTTCATGGTCATAATTGAAGTACTAGGGTTCATTATTGTATCACACGTTGTATTTATAAACTTTGGTGTTTTGTCATTGCCATAAATGGCAACATATAGTAACATAAAGTCAAACAAGACATCAGTTCTGTTGCTAAAGAGATATTATGAAATTTTGTCAGACAAACTAAGTCAAACCCAAAATGAAAAATAGCAGTAGGATTAAAGTTGGTTTAATATGTAAAAATGCAAATTCAAGGGTTTGCCTTTTAAAAATACAATAAAAATCTTCAATAACTGTTAGAAAATTCTCAGAAGTTAGATTGAGCTGACACTGTGTGTACAAGGTCTGTTATCTGCAGCTCGGCTACAGGTGATAGGTTTTCAAACTAAAAAAGAAGCAGATGATCCCCGCCTCTGTAGTCTTCATACATACTGGTGACAATTATGTGATAAATCAGATTTTTTTGTGGTAAACTGTTTGTTGTTTCCTCTGCATGTTCTGTATACTGTCTAAGACTACAATATACAAAATCCCCAAGTGCTGCCAAATACCTTCCTGATTTTGATTTCTTCTTCTGATTACTTGATTTATGAGTGGTTTTCTTCCTCTGAAATATACAGTTCACTTCCCAAATGTCGCACAAACCAGACTGTTCTGTATTCCAGGTCCAGACCTGTCACATTTCTGGTTTTCTCTTGCTGATGAGATTCTACCTGTCAGAGCTTGCAATATACTTAACCAAATGAAAAATAAACTGTGTAGAAAGATTGCCTATTGTTTCTTCAGTCATAATCATGATAATCATGCCTTTAATTTGACTAGACAACCCACACAAGAGGCATTTTACATTAGTATTAAGGAACTGAACTGTTTCAAACTACAGGAGGTTGTACTTCTATCATCTGCACTGGAATAATATGAAAAAAAAAAAAAAAAAAAAAAAACAGTAAAAGTGCTCTGCCCTATTTTTAAAGTGCTGGTTGACGTGCTCTGCTGTCCTAACTAGTGGGAGTCAATCTGTTGAGATGTGCCAGTTCCCTCATTTTCTTAGCCCAGCTGTTACCAGTTCTCAGTCTATAGAAGTGAGAAGAAGTGAGGGTGATGTTTCTCTGATCCCCTACAAGCAGGAAAAACTGGACAAGAATGGTGCCTTTGTCTGCTCTCCTAGGCTTGTTTCTGGTGAGGATGATGTCCAACATCCTTCAGTTTCTCATTATCACCTTGCTTCTCTGTGCTCTTCAGCAACCTACAGGTTTCCTCTGTGACTTTTCATGTGCTTTATATATCCTTTCTTACCTGTACCTCCATTGCATCCATCTCCTGTGTTACTTGGATCAGCTCATCAGCATTACTGTGGCTCCTCTGGCATGTGAGGATTTTTAATGATGTGTTTTCACATGCAGGTGTTTGGGGTCATAGTTCTGTTCTCACAGTGGCTTTAACAAGTTTTGACCAGTAACAATGTTGTAAAGTGGATGAATTGTGTCTGAACCTTATTAAACAGGTACCTTTAATCTTTTTGGCATCTGGTTCTCCAGCTTGAAGCCAAAGTGCTGCAGGCCAATCTGTCTGGAAAAAGGGAATATGAAGTTATGTAATAAATAGGACAATGCTCAATTTGACTGTAAGTTTTATGATTTTTATGCAGATGAGCACTAACCTGTGTTTAATGAGTCACCAATTTCTCTGTTCTGAAGGCCTGCTAACGTGACTTAATATTATATATACATATAAATATATATGTACCCCTGAATTTTGTAAAGAAGACACAGAAAAGTTTCCTATGATGTATGTAACTTGGTATATCTGAGGTGTCACAGATATGGTTTTGTGCACAGACTCCACCTTGCAGTGCTGGAGTAGAGGGGTGAAAAATTCAGGGACTGCACCATTGCGAGCATTTGCTTTTGGTTTCTTTAATAAGCACTTTTGACTTACAGAACAGGTTGCAAAGGCTATTGAAAGAAAATGGTGGGCCTTAGTTGTGGCTGCTGACTATGTAGCTTGCTGTCTGTGTATTGAAGTTTCCATTACTCTCAGATTTTTAGTTTTAAATTTTATAGCATGCGTATTTGCTCCTAGGAATTGCAGTCAGTTCATTTCAACAAATAAAATCTCAGTAAAATAACTTTGCTTTTTCACAGATCACAGATTATTGAATTGATGCTTTAACATGGAAATTTAGCATTTAGGATGTGTTATTGCTGTCAATTTTGCTCTCACGAAGCTTCTCAAAAGGTACTTTCACTTTAAAACCGCCTAAGTGCTTTACAGTACACAGCATAAGGCAAATCTAACTTTGCGCTATTGAACAGTAGGATAAAAGCTGCCTGTTAATAGACCAAAGAAATGATTGGGAGAAAAATGCAGTAGTTGAGTTTAGAGAAACTTGTACTTTTTTCTTAATGAGCAGTTTAACTGCCAATTGATCAATCATTCAGCATTACAGTAGATGGTCAATGAAATATATAATGATGCAAGACTGCACTTGAACAAGACCGAATCTTTCAGCAATCAGGAATGCTTAAGGATGAAAAAAATAACTACAGACCAAATTTCTCTCCGTGCTTACTGTTCAAAAAAAGCCAAAAGAGCAGTAACAAACATTTAGGCAAATAATCGATGGTATTCTTTATTGTGTCTGGTGACACACTTGCTCATGCATTTCCATTTTGTGCTTTTGTCTTTTGTTTATTTATTTAATGCTACAGTATTTTTTTACTGTTGGATTTCAGTCAGATCTGACTGCTAGAGAACACTTGCATTTTTAAGGTCTTAAGTTTACAAATCTTTATATAGTTGCTTAATTTTATATGTGTTAGCTCAAGGCAGCTATCCAAATGGATGAAATTGAAAATACCAGTATATCTTGCAGTATGGTGTCCTGCATTAACACTTAGGTAGGCTAAGACTTAATGCAGGGGAGATTTTCTATTTTTATGAATTTCAAAATAGAAAAATGTTGGTTTTCAGAAGCAAATCTGAAATTCTGATCAAGAAAAAAATCAGAACGTCTGTCTTGCTTCTCACCAAAAACCTGATATCAGTCCTTTGACCAGTGACATTTGCTAGTGTGACTGAGAAATACCGGTAAAACAAACAGCTTGCTTGCTTCTTTTCTTTACCCCGGGTGTGAAGTGTACCATTATAGGCAGCTGTCAGTTTGAATGGGTTAACATTTACCTAATTTATAATGTGTGAAGATAGACACCTACTAGCAGAACTTGAATGGAAAGAGAACAGTCTCAAAAGAACACAGTTCAGGTAACGTTTACCCCTCTTCTCTGACTCAGGTCCTCTGGCACTGAATACTCTGTTTGGAGGGTTGTTAAATATTTGACTTTTACGCTGTGACCTCCTCTTTCAACTGTGAAGGGAAATAGAAGGGCTCAGTTTGACATCTCTCAAGAGATCAGATGGAGTAATGGGTAGCACTTACCTTTTTTGATCCTAAAGTTAAAGAAGAAGCTTTTTTTTCCTAATAATTTACAGTGAATGAAATTGCTATTCTCCACAATGTGACCTGATGATCCTGTTAGGCTAAGAGAAAGTCATAGCATACATATAAAAACAGCTTTTGACAGGACACAGGTGAGTGACTGTGCATCTTCCATTGACAGTTTTCATCTTCAGAAATGCTCAGATTTCTGGGTACTATCTACTTACTTTTGAGCAAACTTTTCATTGGGGTTGGAAGGATAAGAGAATACCTGTATCTATATAGTCTCATTTATGTGTACCATATATGAACAGCCCAGCTTTCTCTTGCAGCAGGTACAAATAATGAATTGAGTATTCAGATAGTCTGCAAAAGGTGCAGGGGAGTTCGGCTATGGCAGTATTAAACAAACTAATTTTGATAACATTAACAACTCTCCTCTGCATACACAGCTTTAAATTTTATTTTGTACCTAACAGAACTGTCTCTGGGTTTTTTCAAGAATAGTAGTTCTGTTATTGATTAAGACTGAACTTGATTAACATTAATTGTTGGTTAAAGTTCCCCGTATCTTTATATAGCATCAAAGAGAGAATTACTTGTGAAGTCTGAAAGGTCCTAGACCTGTAGTTGTTATACTGTAAAACCTTTTAGCTACAGCATTGGTGGAGCATTACCAAGATACCTTTATACACGAGGAAATTGAGCATGAAGTCCATCTCCTAAACATTGCCAGTTCATGCACTTCAAATAGTCATGAAATATCTATCTTTATTGAAGCATAAGTTTGTGTTGGAGGGGTTTGTTTTGATTTTTTTTTAGGCATGAGAGAGGAGCAAAATGAAGCAATGTAGGTATTACATTAGGACACTAACCTGAGATGCACGAGAAGCAGTTTGCTCCTGATTATATATCTAGAATAGAAAGTTCTGCAGCATTCCATGCAGTCTTGTGACTCTCTTAGTAACTGGCCTTAAGAATATGCTCTCTTGGTTTAACACCTGCCTCCAAAGATAAATAGGTGAAAAATGCTTTGTCTTTGACAAATCATCGTATTGCAACAAAAAAAATTTTAAAGTGCTGCATGAATAAATAATGCTTGGGTGAGGAAAATACTGTAACACTGATCTTCAGGACCTTTGGGAATTGAAATGGTTGTTGCATTGTATTGTTAATTAATGGAAGTCTGTTGCAGAATTCTGTCTTCAAATGAATTGTCATCACTTGTAATTTTTTGGAGGAAGTGAAACAGCAATTTAAGACCTTTTCAGGTTAATTGATCTACTAATTTATCAACTATCCCATGTGTTCTATATTTATTCAAATGATGTCTTCTGAATTAAATGAAAAACAATAGTTCTGTTAAAGGATGATGCAACAATGAGGTAAAGAGGCTGTTCCTTTAGAAGGGTGGCTGTGCACCAGTGCAGCTTCAGGTACCCAGCTCCAGATCAGAGTTGCAAACCCAAACAAGAGGGTGTGGATAATGCTAAAACAGTAGCTCAGGGAGTAAGAAACATTCCTTTTCTTGCTGTGTCCTGCTAGCTATACTGGGTAGGCAGTTTTGGACTGGTATTCATGACTTAGTACAGTTTGTATAGGGAACTCATTACCAGAATTACTGAAATTCTAAAAAGATGAATGTTCCCCCCAGTGGGGACAAACCTACAGCCAGAAACTTTTGGCTGTTTTCCAAGTGTGTTAAATTTCTGCTCATCAGATGGAGAAAAAATTCTTAGTGATCTTGAGTTTTGCTTGTTGGTTTTTTTTTTCCTTCTGAAAAGCCAGAGATAGAACGAATTATAACTACCATCATGAAAGCAGGATGGTTATCTGTTTTCAAGATAATGAAATACTTCTTTGGGACCAAGTGTGCCAGCACTGGCAAAACATTATGTGCTTGTTAACGCCATGGAAGGTCACCATACTCTTGTTACTGCTGAGTTGTGGTATTATTTTAATTGGTCTTTGCCCACTGATCTGCATGTACAATTTGCAAAAGATGCCAGAGAACATGTGGCTTTGACATGAAAACAAACTCCCTACACAGCATAATTAAAGCTGGGGTTAATCCCAGTGTAGACATAGAATTTTGTAACAGCTCATGAACAAACACAGTTGGACACCTGACACTGAATATTTACAATCAATAATTATTATGTTTAAAGAAAGAGACAGAGAAAAATTAAAAGTGTAGGTGTGTGTGATTTGGACAGACGGTCATTAGGTACAAAGCAGAGGCATTCAAAAGGTTAATTATTTGTGTATTTTCTTCTATTTTTTTTGCCTCTGTCCTGTATAAAGTGATTTATATGCAGAACTGACATACAAAAAGAAAAATGTTTGCCTTTACTTTGGATTCATCATTTGGAAATTGAATACCAACCCCACCTTTACTTCTCCATAGCCCCATCAGCCCAGGCTGTAAAGAAATCCTTCCTGTCTCTGTCTTTCCTTGCTCTGTTGCACAGTGAAATTTGTGTCTTGTGCTCCTGGTTCTTTTGGGTTTGGATCATGTTGAGTTATTTCAGGAGATGTTAAGGAAGTGTGTCCTAGTGCTTGTAGGAAGATTTGAGGTAAAAAGTTTGTTTATGTATCTGATGTTTGTAACATCAAAGGCAAGATCTTTTGCATGACATCTCCAAGCAGTTATTTTATATTTCTATAGTCAGTTTTAACAATTCTATAAACAGAACTGTAAAAAAAAAAAAAAAAAAAGTGGTGTTGTTTGTTGTTGTTTGGTTTGGTTTTTTTAACAGAATGGGGTGGGTTGGTTTTGGGGATTTGTTTTTTTTTTATTTTATTTTATTTTATTTTCCTCAATCTGCATGCAAGTTGGCAATTAAGTGGCAATAAAGAATATTTTATTTCCCAACCTTTATGACTTAATCTTCCATGTCAACATTACAGAATTAGCCATGTTATTTCTAACTGCTAAGTTGAGTAATTTTCTAATTTATTTTCCAGCATTCTATAGACTGCAGAAATAGATCCTTTAATAGTAATAGCAGCCACATGTGTATATATAACGGGCTAAATGTTAATTATTTTTCCTGATGCATTTTTGGTATATGTTTAAAACAAATTTTATATTCTGAATTGAGGGTGCCTTAACAAGAAGAAAAATACTGAACATTCATCAGTTCTGTTTCTGGTTTCTTTCCCTTGTTAATGTCGGAGGTAGCTTTTGGTTATCTATGTAATTAATGAATAGATGACGTCATTTCCCGAGCTGAAGCACTCAGAGAGATACAAATGGTAGATTCCCTGATAATATGAATTTCTTAAATTAAATGAACACTGTTTATAAATAGGAATAGAAGTGCAGATGAGTATATAGATGAAGAGTTCTTTGTTAGGCAATAACTACAAATAATGAGATAGCACTATCTGGCTTGGCTTAAAGGATTATTATGTTAATCTATATCCCTCTGAGATATGGTTTTTATGACTCCTAAGGTAAGCAGTGTTATATCTGATACAGATAGTTTGCAAGAATACCAGTGGTCTTCAGAAAAAAAAAACTGCACTCAGGAAATAGCTTGTTCTCCATTACAATGTGCAAAGAGTAAAAGCTCTGGTGCTCCGGGTAGCTGGAAAAAGCGGAAGATCAGATGTATGTGCAGGGTAAGGTAATGCATCGGTTCACTCTTTAAAAGCCTCTATCAGACATGTGACTGGTACTACGTGCCCACAGGTATTTGAGCAGGGAATAGCAGCAGCCTGCAAACCCACAAACGGAGTGTGACTGAGATTGAAACAGAAATGTAGGGCATTGTGTCTTAAAGAAAATTTAGGTGGATGGTTAGATGGAATGTATGAACATATCAAATATTTTAAGTGTTAAAACCTCTAGAGGGTTGATGTTCATGGGCAGGCTTTTTGTGTACCAATGAATGATTCAGAAAAAGAAAAACCATAATGGACAGGTTTAGCTTGGAGACTTGAAAATAATTATATTCCAACTAATCTTAAGAAGGAGCATAGAGAATATATTAACAATGGATCATAACATAGATTCTGGCACTTAGATGTAACTGTTCATGTAAATTACCAGAAGCAGGTTTTGTGATCCTGTACGTTTTGTATAGTCATTCACAGCTCATTAAACCTTCACCAGTGCTGTCATTCACTAAATATGAAGGTAGCATGAGAACAGCATAATTAAGGTGTTTCAGTCTAAATGCTGTAGCTAAGTTTCTAAAAAGTAACTGCTCTACCTGCAACTCATTGTGGTTTTGAGGAGTAAGAGTTAGAGCACGCAATAAGCAAGATGAGTTCTTGTGGACCCCAAAAGACTTTTTTTGAACTAGTAGATATCTGCTTAAATCTTTGATGTCACAGTGTTCATAACTGAAATGAACCGTGGTCCTACTGTCCCGCTAATCCTTAGATTAATATAATAAGCATACTATAATAATAATATGGGGTTTTTTTTGGATGGGGTGGTCATTTAGCAGTAAAGTTAAAAGCAGGTGAGTATAGTTTAACAACTTGGTGACATACTGGTAACGTTTGGGCTGATGCTCTAGACCAGTGTTGAATATATATTAAGCAACAATTTTACTTAGATATCATCTTAGATGTCAGAATAAACAATATTTAGATTACTATTAGATTATCTAGTATTTAGATAACTTAAATCAAAATCTTAATTAACAGAAAATGCCTTTATGTGTATGATTGACTGCTCCTATCTAGATTGCATCTCAGCTGCTGGCTGGATTGCTCTGGAGAAACTCATACACATGCTTCCTTGACCTAAAAGAGCTTCAGCACTTGTTATTTCTTCCTTGGTATCTCTGGCTCACTTCCTTGGGAAACAAGCTTGAATGACAGTACACTGATCTCTAGAGCATCTGAGAGCTGTACATAACTCTATACGCTGTAACCAGAAGCTTTAGAGCAGTATTAGCACAGCACCTTCCAAAATGAAAGCTTGAGCTTAGTGTCACACTGGTAAAACTACATGTATTCTTGACCTGAGTCTAACCCAGCTAACTTATGAATTTTTGGCCTGAATTCTTTTGCACCTCTCTGACAAAATACAGATGTCACAGATGTAATGAAACTTGTGGAGCAGCTGGCTCTATTGAGTTACCCAAGGCTGCCTCACCCTCAGTGCTCTAAGCACACTGTTTCCTGTAGTCCTTCAGCTAACAAACTGTTTTGATTTGCTATTCGTTTTTCAGCACATATGCCATTTAATTTAACCATGGTTTCTGAACATCAAAGCTGTAATAGAGAGATGTACCCAGGCACCAAAGCAGGTCACTACAACTCCAATAATCAGAATAAGTCACTTAGTGCAGTTGTTCCTATCTCCCTGTTCAGTCCTATTTCCTGGTCCCCTGATCATCTGTGTGCCATGAATATTAATTTACTGATGATCTCTCTTTTGGTTTGAACTAATTAGTTTTCTCAAGCACAGGTGTGGTTCTGGGAATCACTGGCTGGAGGGACTTCTCCCAATGAGCAGTGTGGACGGGACAGACACATGGTTGGATGTCCCTTCCCTTGGGCAAGCTTTATGCTCTCAGGAAGCTCATGATCTCTGAAGCTATACTCCCAGCTGCACAAAGCATACCTGTTGGTTTAGGCCATAGGTAGCTTTCTTCAGGTGGGCTGCAACACCGTCCTCACATCCTATCAACACTCATTAAAGATAATAAAAATCCTCTGCAGGAAAGAATGGGTCACAGTATGACGTGAAGCTCAGAGTAACCTAGGGTCACTTTGCACTGTGATTTGCAGTTCATTCCCTTGATAGGAACATAATGAGCACTGCAGAACAGCATTTACAAGTTTCAGACTAAACCTACTCTTTCTATATGTAGTTACTGTGATCATTCTTTGGTCACAGATGAAGTCATGAAGAAGTCAGGGCTTTCCATTGGAAACATATGTCTCTGTTTCTTAGCTTTCTTCCAGTGACCTCCCATGGCTGTAGGATAATCTGGAGCAGCTCGGCAGAAAACTAAGGCCAAATAAAAACGGTTGGCAACATGAATATTTGAGCTCAGTGGCCATGCCAGCAGCAGAGGCAGCAGGAGAGGCCAAGTGGGATCAGGCAACAGGAGAAGCCCTAACCCATGCAAGGCCTCACCTTTCGTTGGCAGCCTTCAGTACCATCAGCTTCAGCCCAGAGGGGCAGGCTCTTGAAAGTAGGATTTAGGTGCTTTTGAAAAAGAAACCCTTATCCTTAATGTGTTCCTTAGCTCTGCCTATGTTTTTGGGGATATGTCTGTCCCAAAATACTTCATTATGTTTGTAAGCAGGATTTTTAAGAGTCTTCAGTGCTTCAGAGCATGCTACAGTTGTGTTGCTCTGTGCTTTAGTTCTGTGGCTTAGTGTTAATGATAAAAATCCTTTTTTCCTAGCTCAAAGTGTGGTTTTATACATAAGAATGTTCTTGTTTTTCATCGCTATTCAATGCAGTCTATTGTTTGTATAATTAATTTAATTATTCCTAATTATGTAATTACTGTAAATACATGTAATCAGTCATTCTAGTTTGTAATTATAGAATTTTGACGTTTATTTGTGTAAAAGGTCTTAAAAAAACTTGGTAAGGGGAAGAAAAATTGCTCACGTACAGCAGGTAGATTAAAAAAATTGTAAGACAGAGATTACACAATTTTTTTTGCCAGCTACAAAAAGGGAATTAGTTTTCATTATTTACTAATTGGGTACACATTTTTATTTTTTTTTAAAAGGTAATAATTACATTACAGAAGCCTAAAACTAATTTTCTATCCTCTTACGTTATAGTTTAAATGAGTTAGCAAAATACTAGATTAGTAGAGTGTAGGTGCCAAATTTAACCTGTAATTGCAGTAACCACTTGAAGTGAAATTACAGCCAAAAATTCTAGCCAAAAAAGCTAAAAAATACTTTCGCAAAACCCCTTTCCTCTGTCCCAATATAAACAGTAGGTTACATACAGAGAACTGGCTACTGCTTTCAATGCAGACAAAAAGCTTCTGCTACACAGAGTGTAATTACCCAGTGGAGAAAAAAAGTCAGATGGAAATTAGCTTACCATCTGCGTATTACAAAATACTTTGCTTATTACCATCTTCTCAGTCCTCCTCCTTCCCTGTCTGTGGAAACTAGAGGAATTCCAGCAGTCTTAAAATTCTGCCCAGGTCCCTTGAAGCAGAGATCAATAGCCATGAGTTCCAGTCCAAGTTTTTATTATAGCTGTTGGTTGCTGATATTTATAGCTTCTTATTTTATAAGACAGAATCTAACCTGGTGCTATGCAAATTGTTTACATTTTTTATTTGATAACTGAACTAGAAGTTAAAGAAACCAAATCAAATCTATTCTAACTGTGCTTTCCATTTCCAAATAAAATAAATCTTTTCCTCTATTTGTCTTTTGTGTCATGAACTGAAGAAGATAAACTTTTACACCTTTTATTTTTAATTTTTTGCAGGAAAAGTGAAGGAAATAATGAGCTAGATATGCCATTGTAAATTACTCCTGCTTCCTCCTAATATCCGAGTGGTAAGAGCACTGAATAGGGGAACCTATTCAAGGAAACCTTTCAAAGAAGAGCCTAACTGGTTAGGCTTTAAAATCAAGTGTCCTAAACTCTTCATGTTGAAGCTGTTAATTTTGTATATTTGCATCTTCAAAGACAGGAAAAAAGCTGTGGCTGTAGCTGATGATTAGGGCACTCTCCAAAGTTAAAAGCATTTCTGTGTTTGCAGTGCAGTGTGGATTGGTGTTGGTTTTTTAGCAGTTACTTGAAAGCCTTCAATTTTCTGTCCAGCTTAATTCCATAGAAGGTATAACTGCTTCAGGACAATAATTTGTGAAAAGTACTTCTTTTTTACTTGACAATTAAATGTTTTGGGTTTTTTTTTTCTGAAAGCAGATAGTTTTCACTTAGTTTCCGTTTTCTATTTCAAAATTATCAGTTTTTCTAAGCTTTATTATTAGAAAAATATCAAAGTTTACACAGAATTATTCAAATCTCAAGACAGATTATTTTTTTTGGAAGTGGTTCCCCAGTGTTAATAAAATAAAGTAGGTATTTATACTAATATTTAATAAATATTATGTTAAATTTATATACATTGTCTAATTGGATGCAAGAGTATTAGTTATACGTATGTTTAATACATGTTTTAATATAATTTTGTATTATAGCCAGTTGTTGAAATGATAGTTTAAATAACCTGGGAAAAAAATGATTTTATGTTGAATCCAGTTCACATACCTAAAATATCTTTGGAAGATGCCATTATGTATTGACATATTAACATTTATTATTGTTTCTAGATAGATAATTAGGTCCCGAGTCTCACTGTACATTCCCATCCAGTAATCTATAAATTTGTAAGAGTTTCTTCAGATTATAGAGGAAAGGTCTTTCTTAGTGTGATTTAGGGGAATTTTTTCTTCAAGTCAGAATTCATGAGAATAAAACTGTATGTTAATTGTATTTAAGTTTTTGATTTAGAAATTATCAGTTCAAGCTGTAATAGCAAATTTGAAAAAAAAAGTATCCTCACAAATGATGGACGATGCTTATCTTCTCCTTATTTCTTGCTGATGGGAAGATAGAGATTCACGTTTCTGCGTTCATAAATAGGGACATACTCCTTGCTTTCAGTTCTCACCAACTCAGCTGTGATCTGAACTTAACCACTGATTCCAGAATGCTTTCTTTTCACAGTTTTTTTTCCCTCAAGAATGTTTGCAGGACAAAGCTTTATGTGGTTTCAGAACCTTCTAAAGATAGTTTAAAAAAAATCATTAACGCTAGAGAGACATATTTGTTTTCCTGTTGTAGGCAAAAAGTCTGTTGGGGTTGTTTGGGTTTTTTTCATTGTTAGCTTGTCTTGCATTAGACCATGTTTGTGCATTACTGACTGTTATTTTGCCTGATTTACTTCTTTTAGGATAATAGTAAAATCCTTGTGTTATAACATACTATTTTACATTTCCAAAATTCTGTTTGCATCTGTTTCCATCAATTCAATAGGTCCACTTCAGGCCATAAATGTACAAGTGTCAATAAAGGCACTTTGGGTCAACATGATCTTATATATGAGGTCAACATGATCTTATATATATATGAGGTTAGAGCTGCATATATGGCTAGAGAAGTGGAAAATACTGTCTAACTGCACATTCCAATTGAGATAGAGCCTTTATGAAGTTTTAACGTTAAAATGAAGTTTTAACATGCAGTATAGTTAAATGGAAATATCTGTATATGGAAAAGGAGCTTTCTTTTGAAAAGCAATCTTTTGTTTATTATTATGCTATGAATAGTTAAAAGTATACATGGATTCCAGAAAAGGCTTAAAGGTTTATTCAGGTTTGCTAGACAGATAAAAACCTCAATAAGTCAGGAAACCTTTTGGCTTCAAACTGATGGATGATGGGAGCATTGCCATGCAGGTATCACTCTAAACTTGTCCTAACCATAATTTTTTCCTTAAGAGTCTGTGTAGAGACAGACAGGTCATTGCCATTGAGATTTCTTTGATCTCATCCATTTAAGCTCTTCTAATACTTTCTAAGGTGCCGTATTTCAGACTGAAAAGTTGAGGTTTATCAGTAGTGTTTCTAGGTCTTGACACACGCAGCCTATAATACTCTTCTTTTGGAGTGAGCTATAATTTGTCATTTGCTCCTATCTAAAGTAGAAGTGTTTTTAATACAACAGCAAGTTCTGTAAGTGCATCTGTTTGTAACTTCTAATGATACAGTTCACATTAGCATATTCATGGTTTGGTGGTTTATAAACCTAAAGTGTCCACTCTGTTTCTTTGAGTCTTGGTTTTTAAATTTTGTCCCTGGTCTAACTTGGTGCAGAATATATCTTCTGGATAAAACAAGGAATTTCTTATTACCCACACAAAGCTTAAAAAACCTCAACCTCATAAATGTCTTCATTAAATGATACATGAAAGCAATGAGTTCCATGTGTTAATTATGTAATATAATAAAAAAAAATAATTGGTCTGTTTAATAATTCTTCCAGTTTTTCATTCAGTGTGGATAAATAAGGAAGTCTTAGATAGGCTCAAAATCAAGAAGGAGGCCTATAGAGGGTGGAAGCAAGGATAGGTGAGCTGGGAGGAGTATAGAGAAACAGTCTGAGTGGCCAGGAACCACATCAGGCAGGCGAAAGCCCAGAGAGAATTCAATCTGGCCAAGGACATCAAAGATAATAGGAAAATCTTCTATAGATATTTCAGGGAAAAAGGCAAGACTAGGGAGGCTGTAGGCCTCTACAGAAAGAAACAGGAGACCTGGCCACCCAGGATATGGACAAGGGTGAGGTACTGAACGACTTCTTTGCCTCAGTCTTCACTGGCAAGGGCTCTAGCTGCACTGCTCAAGTTATAGAAGGCAAAAGCAGGGGCTCTTGAGAATGGAGAACTGCCCACAGTAGGAGATCAAGTTCGAGACCACTGAGGAAACTGAAGGTGCATAAGTCCATGGGACCTGATGAAATCCATCCACGGGTCCTGAGGGAGCTGGCGGACCAAATTGCCAAGCCACTTTCCATCATATTTGAGAAATCATGGCAATCTGGGGAATTTCCAATCCTGCTGATTGGAAAAAGGGGAACATAACCCTGATATTCAAAAAAGGGAAAAAAGAAGACCCAGTCTCACCTCTGTGCCTGCCAAGATCATGGAGCAAATTCTTCTGGAATCTCTGCTAAGGCATATGGAAAAGAAGGAGGTGATTGGAGACAGCCAACACGGCTTCACCAAGGGCAAATCCTGCCTGACAAATTTGATGGCCTTATACAATGCTGCCACAAACTTGGTGGACAAAGGTAGGGCAACAGATGTCATATATCTGGACTTCTGCAAAGCATTCAATGCTGCCCACATGACATCCTAGTCTCCAAATTGGAAAGTCATGGGTTTGATAGATGGACCACTTGGTGGATA
>VZRU01020779.1:45232-161521 GCA_013398155.1 Pedionomus torquatus
GTATCCTGGGCTGCATCAAAAGAAGCATGACCAGCAGGTCACGGGAGGTGATTCTCTCCCTCTACTCTGCACTGGTGAGACCTCACCTGGAGCACTGTGTCCAGCTCAGGAGTCCTCAACAGAGAAAGGACATAAAATTGTTAGAACGGGTCCAGTGGAGGGCCACAAAGATGATTAGAGGGATGGAACACCTCTCCTGTAAGTACAGGCTGAGAGAGCTGGGGCTGTTCAGCCTGGAGAAGAGAAGGCTCTGGGGAGACCTTATAGCAGCCTTCCAGTATCTGAAGGGAGCCTACAGGTGAGAAGGAAAGGGACTCTTAGTCAGGAAGTGTAGTGATAGGACAAGGGGTAATGGTTTTAAACTGGAAGAGGGGAGATTTAGAATGGATATTAGGAGGGAATTCTTTCCTGTGAGGGTGGTGAGGCACTGGAACAGGTTGCCCAGAGAAGTTGTGGATGCCCCATCCCTGGAAGTGTTTAAGGCCAGGCTGGATGGGGCTTTGAGCAAGCTGCTCTAGTGGGAGGTGTCCCTGCCCATGGCAGGGGGGTTGGAACTTCATGATCTTCAAGGTCCCTTCGAACTCTAACCATTCTATGATTCTTATTAACTCTCAGATTATGCTGATAGTGAATTTTTATTCATATAATTTGTTATCTTACATACATCTGTCATATATTTTCTTAAATCAATACTTGTAACATGATGTTTTGTAACTTCTTGTTGAAGAACTGTGTCATTAGTTTAATTGATTAATTGAAAAGTTAGTGTTATGATTTAAAAAGTGCTACAAAATACATAGTCTGAATGAGAGCAGCATTGAGTTAGCAAGAATGGACATGTTTTTTAAATTCTTAGCATCCCATTTACCTGATTTGACTAATATGGTGGAACATTTAATATCTGTAAATACCTTAGGTCGGTCAAATGGCCTTATAATACACTCTCAATAGATTTTTTTAACAAAGGAGTGGACTTAAGTCAAGAGTGCTGTTGAAGCATCTTCAGTCAACGTTTTTCAGGCAGATTGGTAACACTGGTACTCTTGTTCATACCGTAGTCTAAATCTGCATCAGTGGTTGGCAGTTTTCCTTGATGAAGTGAGGACCTCCTTGCATTCTGTTCCATACAAATGTCAGTCTGGAACAGGTCAAATTCCATGTGTGTAATACCAATAATAAATATAATTAATATGAAAAGAATAAATATATTTTTCTAGTGAGAAGTGATCGCTCAAGTGATGTAATGACCTCCACCATATTTAAAACTGTCTTCTAGAAGCTGGCTGCTGAGGATTCTGGCTTGAATCTAGCATAATACATAGCAATGTTCCTAAAAGCTATTGGGAATGCAGTTTTTCACTGCTAAAAATACATTTTGCCCTCTGCTGTGGATGGGAAAAAGCATTTGTGCAGGAAAAAGGTGTGGATTAGTATTTATATACCATATAACTTACTAGAATTTATATAACTTAACTTATCCTAGGAAATGTGTGGGAATGCATTGAGAAAACAGTACCACCATTGAATCTAGATACACTTGAGAGATCATATGAATATGGTACTGTAATATAATAACACTAAATCAGCATATTGTCTAGGTTGTTGTTATGAAATGTGAAATTAGGTATCGGGTTTTATTATTTATTTTTTGAATATAAAACTTCTTTGGGTTTTGCAAAAGCTTTAATGGTAGATTTGTACAAGCTATTCATAAATGTCATGATTGATTTTTATTTCTTTTTCAGCAATGTTTGAGAGTTACACAACATGTCTCACTCCTAATGTGGGAAATGAGGTGATTTGATTTAGTCCTTCATATGACTTTAAATCTTGGTGCATACACTACTGATTGCATAATTTCATGTTTTCCATTATTTGGTGTAAGAACTTCAAGTCCAGTGTCTTCACTGAACAAAAGAAGTAAGTGTGATTATGCATTAGAAGTGTTGCAAATTGGGCACCTAACCAATGGGTCTGAAGGGGCACCTAATCAACAGGTCTGAAATTACAAATTATAGGAAAGAAACACAAATGATGGAAATCCTCTTGGCTCACCTTTGAGCCAAAACTGGACCTAATATATTAGCTAGAAATAGGACATGAACCCTTGTTAGACCTATGAGTTCTTCAGAGGTCTGTGTTGCTGCTGAATTGTTGATACTTCACCAAACCTTAAACTACCAGAAAACTTAGAAAGCTATATATACATTTCCTGTAAACATTTGTTCCATTCTAGAATTTCAGTTTTAAAGAAGATAATGCAGCACTGTTTGTAGCTAGCTCTGTCCCTGACCTATGAGTTGTACAAGGCTGTTAATGTCACTGGGATGCTCTAGAGCAGCCATAGGCTACTGCTTTGTAGCAGCCGAGGCCCTTTTGCTCATTTTCCCGCCCACAGAACAGTGCTGTGGCTGTGCTCTTTCTGAGACCTGAATGAGATCAACATTATAGACACAGGGCTTGTATAAAAGTCGCTTTCCAAGTTGCACAGTAAAGACTACTTGCAAGTCAAATGCTTTTAACAATTCACGGGAGCCAGTGAATCATTTCCTGCTGTTAACCCAGAATCTTATCTCCAGTTCAGTTGTTGCTGTGCAGTAAGTTCTGTTTATCATAAAAAGATACTCAGTATTTTCTTATACATTCAAATAAGACACAAGAAAAAGATGTTCTCCTGTCACAAAAGTGACAAGGGAAGGGGAATGTGATTTGTTCCATCTCAAAAACACAGGTAGGACATTATTTGGCATGGCAGAACACGTCCTTTGCTGACAGACTGAACCAGTTGGATACAAATCAGCTGCAGTCCTCGTGTGGTGATGGTGATGGTTTCGGGAGCAGTTGTTCTTAAGGCCAGTTTTGAAACCTCCCTTTATGTGCTCATGAAATTGCAAGATTGAGTGACATAATCAACTGCTGCTTTGGGGTTTGCTCTGTGATAAACTGGAGTATATGCTTCTGCAGAGAGTCCGTGGTTACAAAGGGGTTACTCTTAATATTGGGATTTTATGCATAGAAATAGAATTATTTCATTGTTAACAAAATTTGTGTAGTGCTATCTATTTACATAACAATTTACAAATGTCAAGATGCTTCCTGCCCTGAGGAAATGAAAGGAGGAAAATAACTTTATTTTTTGTGATTTTTTTTTAAAGTGGGTCAGGGCCTGAGATGCACTAATTACAGAACAGCCAATGGGTAGAGAGTTGATGTATTACTTCGTAGAAATCTTAGCATCTACTGTCAATATATTGCAATTGTTTCAGGGTGAGTGACAAGTCAAAAATATTTTTCTTGAACATCTTGCCTTCATGCAGTTTGCTCCTATCACAGACTACTGTCACTTATAGTTTTCTTAATGGTTGTGTTTGTGTTTCCTCTCTGTATTACTATACTTTGGAAATAGTCTGGAATTAATATGTTTTTGAAAAAATACCAAAGCATATAATTTTTTGAGGGGAACACGATTGTAGCACAATATCAGAACATGGAGCATAATGTGTTAAAGGACTTGAAACTAGCAAACACAGCCAATATTCATCTGTGTTTAAGCCC
Organism: Pedionomus torquatus; assembly: GCA_013398155.1. Lineage (NCBI taxonomy): Eukaryota > Metazoa > Chordata > Aves > Charadriiformes > Pedionomidae > Pedionomus > Pedionomus torquatus. The sequence continues at coordinate 48,788 of VZRU01020779.1, forward strand.
AAAAGGACAAAATTTTGCTGAGTTACATTTTCATAAATACGCAGGATTCCTCTGCAGTCAGCAGAACTACAGTGTTGGAACCTCGGAGTGAATGGGAGAAGGATTCCTGAGGAAGTCTCTTGGAGCTGCCAGACCAAATCCGGAGAGCTTGGTTTTGCTGGCTGTTTCAGCCAGGTTTTCCTGGACTGTAGAAGTAACACCCAAGATGTTAAAAAATATGTAATTGCAATGAGGCAGGAAGTGTCTGATATTTCAGTATGTTTGTAAAACTGTAACACTGTTATGTGAGTAGGTTGAAATCCAACAAGGTAAGGCAGGTAGCTGCTGGGTATCTCTCAGCCACGTGGAACCTACTTATCCATGGACAGCCAAGTCTTGAGCTGAAGGGACTGATGCAGAGACTGTTAATCAAGTAAGCATGAAAAATACAACCAAAGGTAAACAGAAGTGAAAAACAGGATCTAGTGAAGCATGTATTAATCTTGCTGGATATTTTGCCTTTAGCAATAGCACATTACGTGTCGCTCCTAAGGACTATGAACTATATTGCTCTCAACCTACATATAAATGTGATCAGAGAGTAACACAGTTACAACCTGGGAAAAAAAGGCTGTTAACTTGAAAAGCTTATGAACTGAGACATGTGATGGCTCTCAAATAGTCCAAGAGACTTTGTTAAGTGGCATGTTAGTAATTTATCAGACAACATTAATACCACAGCTTTCAGACCAGAAACCAGTCTGGTGGAGAGAAGAGGAAGGTCAAGCCCAGTCTCTGAAGAAAGAAAGAACTTCTGTTTTCTGCCATTCTTCTTTGTGATAGCTGATAAACAAAAGTCCTTCTTATAAACTAAATATGCAATTTCATTTGTGTGATCAGTGGGGTAAGCTGGAAGAGTTCTGTTTCCAGGAAAATGCTTTCCTTGGCCACAGACTGATAAAATTGCAAGAGGCCTGCAAACAAGAGTGAATGTGATACACCATTATATTTATGTACTAGGAACAATAAATTCTGGAGTTTGAAATGCTTAGTTGTTAGTGTGAAATTATGCAACTATTAAATGTGTTAATTTGCATATTTTTTCTCTCATATAAGCTTGCTTTTGAGCACTTTCTCATCTGTCCATTATGGATAATATGGAGTTTGGTTACTGTTGAGTCTGAAGAGAGGAATAGACCTTATAATGTGTAAACTGTCTTACAGGATCTCTTCCTGCACAAATATGTGAACAAAACCACGTATTTGTAGGTACCAGCCATCTGTGAAAAGCCCAACATCCTCAAATCACACCATATGTAGCAGGGTAAAAGTAAGACTCTGCAGATCAGGGTGGCATTTGGTAAATGGAAAAAAACCTAATGGCCACAACTTTCAGGTCAAAATAGTAGTCTTCTGACAGCTCTTTGGATGTATGTCGCGGTTTCAGCCAAACCCTGAGCGACAGATGACCCCCACCCCCCTCCCTTTTCCCCCCTTTTGGGTAAAGAGAGGAGAGGAAGGAGTTAAAGAGATTCAAGAGTTTAGAACAAGCTAAACTACTTTAATGAAAATATAAGCAGCACAATAAACAGGAAATATAGGAAAAAAAAAGGAAAAAGGGAGTATACAGTAAACACAAAACCGTATCAAGCTCCCAGGACGACGACCACGTCACCAGCAGGCCTCAGGAAAAGTCCCAAACCGGACCCGGTGACCGACAGGAGCTGGGCTTCAGATCCGGAGCCAGGAACGCCGAGATCGGGATCAGAGGCAGATGAACAGGCAGGGCCCTCCTTGGACGTCAGCCATCAAAGACGAAGGGGAAAGAAGAGGCAGAAAGAAGAGCCGGAAAGAAGAAGAGACTTGACCTGTTGATCCTTCAGCTTTTATAGGGGGGGCATGATGCTGATGGGATGGAATACCCCTGTTGGTCAGTCCTGGGTCACCTGTCCTGTCCGCTCCTCCTTGAAGGCGGGACCCTCCGACGGGCGAACGACGAAAATTATCTGACCTTGGTTCTTCCAGCAATAAGTCTAAACAAGGGCCTCTCTGCACCATCCCCCGGTACAGTCAGGTCTTATCACTGCGAGATGGAACAGCTCCGCACAATGTGCTGTTAATTTCAGAGTCCAGCTAGCTAGGAGAGGCCTAGCTAAGAAAGCAAAACTGTAAAATAGAAAATTGGTTCATTTTACCTCAAACCAGGACAATGTAGTATTGCTGAATACAATGAAATACTGCTTGGATTTTTTTGTCTTACAGATATGTAAGAAATACTTCAACTCCATATCTATTATTATTATTTGTTCATCTTAAAGGAGTCACCTGCACCACAGCAGTGAAGTGGCTCTCTGACAGAGCTGGGGTGCTCCAGGCCTTGGGGAGTGGATGCAGAGGTACTGGCCCACCTGCAGTGAAGATGGATTCGGAGGTCAGAGTGCTCCAGCCAGTAAGTCCTAATAAACTCTGCCTCTGTAAATGAGCTCATTTACGATACTGCCTGAATGGGATGCTTGCTGGCACACTGGCATAGCGCTGCACTGAGCTACACAGTGTTAGAATACCATTCAGGGAACCCCACAGTACACTTGTACTGGGCAGCTGTGTCCAGCAGTATTTGTAAGAAAAATTGTACTGGTACTTTATCATGTAGATAAATAAAACTTCCAGCTCTGGATAGCAGAAAGTTTTATTTTAGGTAATATATATGTTAAATGAGAGCAAGCAGTAATGCAGGGAAAACAAAGGGAAGGGCGGAAAGCATTGGGCCATCTGATATTTTTGTTAGCTTCATGGCCTGAAAGTGGTTGACATGGGTGGGAACATGCCCACCGACCTCTCTGAAATAATCCAAATGCATGTATGTAAACATGTTATTTGCTGTTCATTGCTCTTGACTGTAACCAGTTTTATCTGGGGGGTATTGTGGTTAGAATCATGCTTTGAAATAGGCCTTAAAAAGCTCAATTTCTGCGTGGACATGATTAATGGTATCACTCGTGTTGTAACAAGCATAGATTCTTCCCTGGCTTTAGGAAATGCCGTAATACCTCAAAGTTTGATAGCTAAAAGATACCTTACTCATTTTAGCTAAACTTAAATAAGCACTCTATTATGTCTGTCTTTAGACTACAAAAGCACATATAACTGTACACAGAATCCTTGAAGATAGCCTTTGTCTAGTATTTAAGAGTGTTAAATCATCTCATACTGAGACCACAACTTAAGAACTTGTACAAGTCAACAGCTGTGACCTCAGTCAAGCAGGCGACGGAGTTTTCAGATAGCAAGCTGTGCCTCATTCTTCTTTGGCCAGAGCTATGTATATTTAATTAGTGTCCTCTCACCTTCACGCTACGTGTTTTCCTGCTTGACAGTTCCTGGCATCAAAAGAATGTCCTTGAGAAAAAGTCAGGCCTATTGACTCCTAAGCATATTATTTGACTTGCTGTTCAAGTAATCTGAAGAAAGAGCTGGAAATAATGAAAGACACTGCAATGTGGAGCTGCCTTAACTGACAGTGTCAGGTGGGTCGAAGCTATTGAACAGTTCCTATTAAATTAGCTTACCTTCATCTCAGCTAGTTAAAGCTGGCATGCTGACAAATTAGTTGCTTTCTGTATATAAAAGAGGAAAGGCAGGATGAGATTCCCATTTTGTAGCTTAGTGACAGTAGATATGTCACATCACAAGGTCAATAACAATCTGCCCATGGAAGAAATGTAAATGTTTGGCTGATGTCAATACATTCTGGATTAGATTGTGAAATATTCATTCCTATAGCAGATGAGCTCATTTGCACTAATAAAGACCACTTTATACCAACCCAGTTAATTACAATGCTTTATATTGTCTGTTTTAAAATCTGATTACAGCTTTTGTTTAGCTTTTCCAATATTAGCTCTTGCGCATTCTATATGCTATTTCTATCCAAAGAGTGTTAATAGAGAAAGTTAACAGACATGCCTGGAATGTGAAAAAGGTTAGGGGTTTATTTATTTATTTTTGCTCAGTCAGAACAGATGGATCTTTAGAGGGAGACTCTGAACTGTCATAGGCTGTTTGAAATTCAAACTGAGAAAATGTTACTCTTGTTTGTTAGTTGCTGTAGATATAGGTTACCTCATATAGCTGAACTCAGATTTTAGGAATGAAAATTGTTTAAGAGGTTAAACTGTTTTTATTTTATCACATTGTTTTGCATGTAAGAAGTCTTCATTACTTTCATATGTTCTCAACAGTATAGTAAGTGTAGGGGGTAATTTGTTGCCCCTCTTGACTCCTTCATTGCTAGGTTTTAATCCTAAATTACTCGCTACCTGAAAGACTGCACTTCTTCATCTTTTGGGAGTAATCATGAGTAAGGACATCATTACCTGTGTTTAAGCAGTTCTAAAGTACACTGCCAATTATTGCAAATCTACCTAGTAATGGTCTCAGTTAAATCACTATTTCTTACCAACTAGTGTGACTATTTCGTTGTTTGAAACTTATTTTGAAATTTAATTACTGAAATTACCAGTTCAAGCAAATATATCATTTTTGGAGGGCTGGCAAGGTCTCTTCTTTATAGTTGTCTTTTGATATGACTCTTCAATTCTGTGAACAATTTCTGTCTCCATAATTTTTTTTTTTTTTTAAATGAAAATATTTCACCGCTGTAATTATTCCTGGAGATAATATTAAACTTGCTTCTACTGTTTTCAGAATGTCTGTCAATCTGTGAAATTTCGTCATCACTGGATTTGTTCTTGCCAAGTCATTTGGGCACATACCAAAGCTCCAAGTGTAGTGCTTAACTTCTGGTTTGAGGAAGTGTTGAGCTGTGTAGGTCTTAGTCTTAGTAGAGGTGAGGGCAGTTACTGCCAAACCTAAAAGAAAGTTTTGATAAGTTCTAAAGAAGTTCTTTTTTGACATACTTTGAGAATTTAACAGAATCATAGAACTTGAAGTATGTTTTCCTATATGGAAGATTATGCTGACTGTAAGGTTGCCTTCAGATGTGGATAACCCTTTTTTTGTTTGCTTTCCTTTATATTTGCAGTCATTAATCCGATTGATACAACTTGACTCATATTTACTAAATGCTTCTCAGAAGATGCCTTAGTGTCTTTCCCTTCCAGCAACCTGTAAATGAAATATTTCTGTTCAATTCTATGAATAGTTGTAAAGTGAGGTATGATTGTTAATATTTCTATTTCTAATAGTCATATTGATGTAGGCAATCTGAGCAGTTTGCAGTGCTTTTTACTTCTACTACAGGGCTGTGAGTTTGCCAGGAGTTAACCTGTACTTCATAATTGTCCATGCACATCTAAGCACAGTCTCATGTGCAGAGATGCCCTGCAGTAAGACCCATTCTTTAGTTAACACCCTAGTTTCTCCCATCACATAGCTTAGTGTGCTGGTGTAACACCTGGCATGACCCTGTGCATACATTGTGTATTTATTATGGCAGAGGACTGTTTTATACATTATGGCTTAATGCATGGAACTGACATGTCTGCATTTCTGTAAACTCAAGTTCCAAATTCAGCCTCAGTGCCCATTCTCCAAGAACTAAGCCAAGCACTCATATATAGTGAAGGACTTCCAGGTAATTGAGAATAGGTTAATTAAAGTTGAAGTGAAAAGTCTAAAGCTGCTCATCCATTTGGACCTTAAATATCGAGGAAATATTGGACTGGGATGAAAAATCAGGTGGTGTGAAATTTATTTTCTAGGATTTCATCACTGAATACTCTTCTTGTATGGTGCTTTTGCTGTCATGTAAAGAACAGTGTCTTAGCAATATTTGTATCCATTTAACAATTATACATCTTTGGAAAGGCAGTCATATTGCATCAACATCTTACTGGGAAAACACATGATTCTCATTATAAATAAATTATTGAAGAGAAGAGAGCTGGTGTTCTGTGAACCAACCTATCAGCTGATACTTCGGTGTTTACCTGGAGGCAGAAAAGAAATAAAGTAATTGCTATTTCTTGCTTCAGATTCTGATGAACATATAATAGAATATGGAAATACAAAGATATTAAAATTATTAATTTTTCACCTGGTGTGCTCAGCGAGCTTGTTCTTATTGCTATAACCAATCTTTCAAGCCTATGAGTCTCTTTACTGAGGTGAGCAAGGTATCTTAATATTTCAAGTCAGCAGTAGCTAGAATATGCAGACATAAATTATCCACAGGTAGTGGGGTCTCTAAATGAACATGCTCTCAAAAGTTATTCAGAATACTTGTGTCTTCTAAATTTCTGCTCTTGATGTCCTGTTTGTATCTGTCTACCTATTTGTACCAGGAAATACAGAGGACACTTTGGCAAATGCAGTAGAAATTTTTAGGTTTTGGAATCAGGTATGGAAGCTGATTTTAATCTGTGCCTGAGAGAAATCTATTATTTGCAAGCAATTTTAATCAGAAATGATATGACATCTGCTGCAGAGATATAAAAATACATAAATATTTTTGGTTTCTCAGTAGAAAAATAAACATTCTGGAATATCTAGTGCGTATTTTTACTTATAAAACATCTCCCTGCTTTTAGCAATAGTTATTATTTGCAGATACCACCTATACTTCATGGCACTTCCTGGAACCCAATTAACTCTGCAGTCAGGCCCTAAGGTATCTAAAATAATGTAACAACCTACACAAACATCTCTCTTGTTGGTCTGAGGAATTGTTCATTCTGTGATATTGGCATGCAGTTGATTCTTTTTCATGGTATTTCATGTACTGTTTTATACTCAATCTCAGCTTTAGACTTGTCTCTAGAGAAAAAGCACATAAGCATATGGAAAGAAGCTTAGAAAAAATTACATACTTCCCAGTTGTGAAAATACTATTTCTTTTGGGTGCATGTTGAAAAGAGGCAATTTCTTGAACTCTAGCTACTTCTCAAAAGTTTTTTGGTGGACTTGGTCCATTATTCCTAGCAAAACTATGCAGATTTTTGTTTGTGATGTATTTTCTTGTCTCTTCATTTCATGCTTTGTATTTTGTGGTAACTCTCTCACCCTGTGAAAAAGTAAGCAGAAAGAACCAAAGAGGAGACATTTTGTATGCCATCAGGAAAATGACTACTGTGTTCTTCTTAAAGATTTTTTTGGAGAGAGGGGGGTTTTATACTTTCATGTAGAAATAGAGGTATCAAAACCACCAAAGTCACGTGTGGAAGATTTTCTTGTGCCTCTGTTTTCAGTTTAGGTAGATAAAGTGAGAATATGGTGCTATAATGTTTTAATTGAAAATAATCCAAATTATTGGATTATGGAAAGGTATTTCTAGTTTAGGCCAGTCTGAAAATCCCTATTGTGGAGCATAAAAGAAAACTCAAAGTAAGTTTACTGCTCAGCAAGACATCTGATCACATGATAATTGGTTTTAGGGTGCTATAACTACTTCTAGACTATTAGAAAAGTCTTAAATTATTAGTATTTTTTTTTTGTTTTTAAAATAACATTTATGTAAAAAACATGCTAGTGCAAAGCTCTGAAATTTCACTGGAAGCAAATTGAGCTGCTTACTCAGTTAAGTTAAGCAGCTCATGTGCTGCCTGCTTGCCTTAGCTCAAAATGAGATGGCAGGTAGCTCAAAAGAGAGAATAAGGACTCTGCTTACTCTGTAGTCCTAAATGAAGTTTGTCTGAAATCATACAGTATCTCTTGAGGGAATCAGTTGGTAAAGGTAGAGCAGCAGTGATAGAAGACTGTCATATGAGTGACAGTTATGATCTGACCAGCAGCGGCTGGTAAAATAGGTTTCAGCATGACATCGTATTTCTGTTGACAGAAGGTATATTGCAGTCGTGTTGTGATAGAGGAGATGCTGGCCAGAAAGCATTGGTTATCCCCATCTGTTTTCAAAATGTTTTGTGAAATCTGTAGCAATGAACCCAAATCTATAACATCTCATCCAAAGATTAGCACATAATAGATTGCAGTGTTAGTTTTGGCTAGGTCCCAAAAGCCTGGTGTGGAGGACAGAACCACCACCTTCTGGCCCAGGAATGAGGGCTGCCAAAGGTCATCTTCATTGCCTCCCCCCTGTAAAGTCACAGTTAATAGCAGACCTGCTATTTCTCTATGTTAAGATATAGATATGAAGTGAAAATAACCACAGCTTAAAAGTGCAACTTCTTTACTGTCAATTCAAATGGGTACCTGGAGGGTCATACCTGTTCACAGGACTGCAATACTTACCATGCTCCTTAACTGCCTTTGACTTACTCATACACTTCAGCAGCAACAGTTCTTAAATTGAAGTTTCATTGCTGAAGTGTGGTTTACTCACACTGTAAAAGTTAGCAGTTGTTGGTGAAACATTTAGTAACTACACTGGAGCATGAGTGGGTAATGTCAAGAAGCTGAGGGAGCTTGACATTTAGGTTATGATCTTGAATCATGCACACCATAGAATTAGCTCATTTTTGAATGATCAAATTGTAAAGGTTTAAAACTTCTCTTTCACTTATCTATTGCTCTCAGTTCAGTGCAGGTTTTCTGGTCTCAAGTTTTACTAAAATGGTTTTATGTATTCAAATGGTGCTACTGAAGTGCTGCCGCTGAGCTTACAAGTTTTCTCAGAAAAGCCATGAAGCAGGGGCAAAATACTAATGGGATGCTTTGACACCACTCCATCAAATATTTAACCTGTTTCATTTCTTCTTCACACACTAGTTATTCCAGCAGCTCTACTTTAATTGTTTAGGGCTCAACTCTCACAAAGTGAAGTGGTACATTTGTGACCTGCTTTTAGTGCCATCTCATCCTTAACAGGCAACATGGGAACTGGCATAACTGTAAGCTGCTTCCAGGTGCTTCTCACTGTTCGAAGAAACTCCTGCTGTACTGTTCCTCCCATCCATCTAAAGAATTCTTCCACTCACATGGTTGAATTTTCTCACTGTGGTTTCTAATTTTGCTGTCAAATAGATAAAAACATAAAATCACGGAATTGCCTAGGTTGGAAAGGGCCTTGAAGGTCATCTACTCTATCTAACTCTGAACCTAACCCCATCACTAGACCATGTCACTAAGCACTACGTCAACCCATCTTTTTAATTTCTCTATGAATGGTGCCTCAACCACTTCCCTGGACAGTGTGTTCCAATGCTTAATAACCCTTTCAGTGTAAAAATTTGTTTGAATATCCAATCTGAACCTCCCCTTGTGCAACTTGACTCCATTTCCTCTTGTCCTATCGCTTGTTACTTGGGAGAAGAGACCAACCCCCACCTCTCTACAGCCTCCTTTCAGGCAGTTGTAGAGAGCAAGAATGTCTCCCCTTAGCCTCCAGGCTGAACAACCCCAGCTCCCTCAGCCTCTCTTCATAAGGGGGTCTTCTCCAGACCCCTCACCAGCTTTGTTGCCCTTCTCTGGACCCACTCCAGCACCTCAATGTCTTTTTTGTGGTAAGGGGCCCAAAAGTACTCAAGGTGGGCCTCAGGTACTCGAGGTGGGGCATCAAAAATCTAAAAAGCTGAGAGTTATAGATCTCCATTTAGCAAGTAAGAGACATTTCAGGCTTTAAATTACCCCAACATTTACAAAGAATCAGACTGATTTTGCTTATGGAATTCTGTTACTGTCCAGAGTTTCAGAGTAAAACCTAGTGAGCCTGGTAATTCAAGCTAGTTTCATCCATGATGTCTGCTGTTCTGGCTGTTTATTATAAACTTACTGGTTGTATTAACTTGTCATAATTGAGGCCTACCAGTATTAATGCTGATTTAACATTGCCAACAAGCAGTGATTCCTGTAGAGAGATGTTGCCGAACTCTGCTGTTACCAGTACCTTGAAAAATCAAGTTACTTTTCACTGAGAATTGATTTAGAGCATAGAAGCAGTATGTGCAACATTGAAGGTTTTAACTGTAGTTGTGTTATCAACATGTTGGGTAAAGATCACTAGATAATGTAGCAGATTCTAAGTCTGTTGCTCAAGTCAGCAACAAGAATGGTCTTTTCTAAATTTTGTATCCACCCTACTAGATGGTGTGGTTATTGGCATTGGGAGACTTCCACTACTTCATTCTAATTCTATCTGGAAATGACTTGTACCATCTCTGCTATGTGAAATGCAGCTGGTAACAAACTGCCAGCTTGCTCACATTTCCGAATGGCCTTATAAATTGCAGAAAAATGCTTCATGTGAGGGAACAGTAGAACTGACAATTATAACAAAATCTGCTGCTCCTTTTTCTATTATACACTCTTGCAAGACAGAGAAGTGCTTATGTATAGAGTTTTATCTGAGTCTGCTGATAGTACTAAAATCTTTGGGATTCTTGATAGAAATTCAATCAGCTTTGCTCAGAGTTTTCTCCCCAGCTTTGTACATGTTCTTTCAGTGGTACTCCTGTTAAACCTAAAGATACGGGAAGGTTTTCATTCAACAGTCTTTTCAGACCTGGCCCTCTCCCCTCCAAGTCTTTTCTGGAGACAAGATTGCAAAGAAGGTATTTCTTTTTTGTTCCAGTTCCGGTATTTACTGTGTGCATTCTGATAATTAAATAGTGCTATATACTAGGATAATGTATTCTGCTGAGTATAAACAGTGGTGTAACTTCTAAAGGTATTAACCAATGGCAGCTTCTTTGAAATTAATAGGAGTTGCAGGTATTCAATCCCTGCTTACATGACTATGTATGAATTTTATATTTTATTCTGCTGTCTGTGTGGTACCATTATGGTTCAGCAAAACTATATCTGTAGGGAACAGAACTAATCAGATAGGAAACTGAAACAGGATATAAATGAGTTCTCTGTGTAGTCAGAGAACAAATAGAAAAACCATATTCATTGAGGAAAGGGAGAGAATATTAAAAACAGGTAGTGTGAAATGTGCTACAATTGTTCACATTCAAATTAAAGTTAGAACATGAGCCATTCATGAGCAGAAGTATTGAACACGATTTCAGTAAAAATTACCTTGGCTAGTCATACTTTGCAAATTATATAAATTCTGTTCTGCAGATAAATTCTGCAGAATTAATCACACTGAATGTCAGGACTAGAAATAATAGGTATCTTGGTTGGGAGTCTAGGCCCCTCTATCATTAGGAATGAAATTATATAATCCTTTTTGCAAATGTTGCAAGGTTTATATAACAATTAATTAGATTTTATCCTCGACTGTTGCTGTCAAATGGCTATCTAAACGCTCTAATACCTTACTCCCAGTTTAGGTATGATCAGACAGAGGTCATTTCACAAACACTGAATAATGACATCTTAAGAATTTTGCATCATTCTATTCTATTCTATTCTATTCTATTCTATTCTAGTCTAGTCTAGTCTAGTCTAGTCTAGTCTAGTCTAGTCTATTCATTTAGCAAATATTGGCTGAGTAAGATTTTGGAGGCAGTGCCATAAATTTAATGCTCTAAAATCTCTAAATTGTGAGAGTATAATGTGTCCACTGAGAAACTCACTGTCTTTAAAAAATCCATTAAAGAAAAAAGAAGGAAAAAAGCACTAATTAGTTTTCTTGTATATTTCTACTGTGGAGTGGGTGTCATAGTTACAGAACAACTACAATTAAGTTTAAATATTTTACTACCTCTAATCCATGATGTTTCACGTTTCATTAATGTCACTTTTTCTGTCTTGGGAATGTACAAAGAAGAAGCATCATCACTTAAAATTCCTATTCAGGTGGAAATACACCTTTCATATATGTTTCATTCTGGAATTGAACAAGATACAATTTAATGACCGCACAAACTGACTAGGTATAGGAAAGAATTCATAATAATTGCTAAATATTTCTCAAGGAGGTTTCTTTCCAGTACTATATATGCACAATAACTCCAAAGCCACTTGATAGTTGCCTGTTTGAAAATTATAAAATATTTAGCAGGAATATAGCCTTCTCTGTCTTAGAAAAAGGATGATGTGTGGAATGTGATAGGGATTGAAATCCTGTATAAATGTAAACAGAGGGGGTTGTTTGTGTTGGAAATTGATGCCTCAGTGAAGGCACAGAATGGGACTGGACTTGAGCGTGCTCACATCACAGTGAAGAGGCTGGTTTATATGTATGTTTCTGGTAGATCTTCAGTTACTAAGCACAGTTGTCAGCACTTTCATCTGCTGGTTACTTAAGGTATTGTAACCAGTTAGTTGAACTAAGAAGAACTGCATCTAAGAAGAGGATAGCAGAGGTAATAAATATTAAATGTGTTTTCCAAAAGACAAAGACGTACAGAATTCAGTGGTTTTTCCCTCTGTTAGAAATGGAAGATTTCACTAGACAGAAGAATGTGCTTTTCATCTACAGGTTTCACGGTTTTTGTTTAGGGTAACAGTGTTTCTCATTCATGGTCATCTTTGGTATTTTGTGCACAAAAACAAGAGACTATTCCATTGTCCAAACATAAACTTTTGAGAAATCTCTTCTTATGTAGAGTCTCAGATTTACTCTGCTCGGTCCCAGAGATTTAACTCTATTGCCTTTGAATTTAATGACAAAATTAATTATGACTACTATTAAAGAAATTCCTCTTGCTCCAATGCTATAGAGCCCATATGACTTCTCAGCACTGCATTTAGTGTAATATTGAGGACACGTGGCTGCACTTCAATGAATCTATAGCTCTTAGGATCAACAAAGACTATCAATGTAAAACAAATACAAGCAGCTAGTCCTGTAAAACTTTTTTTAGCGTATAAGGAACACAATTTTTGAGTTAGAAAGGAAAATTAAACTAAACTGTGTATGGAAACAGTTTTCCAGTTAGCCCATCCTTTAATATAAGGCCAAAGGAAATCTAAATCCATGCTTGAAGATCCCTAATAAAAGTACTGTCAAGAGTTATGATACCATTTTATCACCCAGACTCTGGTTTTGATAGTCATCTTTGATTGTCATTTCATTATCATAATAGATGTTAATAAAATATTCCAGTTAAATGGATATTCACCTACTTGGGGCACTAAAACTAAAGTTTGAACTTCTTAATTCATATGGCCTAGATTTGGGGTTCTTTTAAAGAGCTTTTTTTAAATTGATGTTCACCCAGTCAGAACAATAAAGGAATATCCTTTTCCATTCATGGGCTCAGTACTTCAATTTGATATTTTTTATGATTGCCCTGGTTTAACCCCATCCAGCAGCTATCCACGTTGTGTCTGTGCAAGCAACTATTAGGACTTTTAATTTAGTACATAATTTCATGATAAATTTGTTTTGGTGAACCTTAAGAATAAATTTCAGGCAAATTTTATTATTTCTGAAATATTTCCTAATGGCTCATGAGATTTTTGTTGTTCTTGCTAAGACAGCATGTATCATGTTCCCATCACCAGTGTCCTAAGGACTTCAAGATTTAATCTTTATACTGCTACATGCATGGGATTTGCAATTCTTGCTATACACATCCTGCTTCCAAGTCAGAAAGCACAGGTTGTTTGCATTGCAACGCATTACCCTGTTAGCTTTCATCCAGTCCCAATCAAACTATATCTTTTTGATATTTGAATTGGTGTTTAAAAAGCATAATTTTTCTTCCAATTGCGGCTTGCTTAATAAGATCTCAGAAAATGTTCTTCGATTCCAGTCTTGGCACTCTGGAAAAGTTCCACTTCATTTCACCAGGAGATACTTTCTTACGAGAAGTGAGGTCTTAACAGTTGAAGCTGTAATTAAAGCTGAAATTGTCATCCTAGGGGAAGATTTGTTCCACAACCTCGTTCATTTTCAGTAAAACGTAAGAGTGAAGTATTTTAAGTGGATTGCATGTTGTGCCAGTTTATATTCATTTGTTTTGTGCCACACAAGTAGTGTAATGAAAGGTAACCCAATTTATTATGACAGAATGTACAGGTAATTAAAAACAAGTTCAGATCAAATCTATTACTACACTAAATCTCCATTTAAAATTAGAAGCAAATGGACTTTGTAGTGCATTGTAAATGTACCAGATAGAAGAGTTCAGAATACAAGTTGTCTTGAAGGGAAGTTCAATGTTTAAAAAGTTAAAGTTTAATGTTCTTTCAAAAAATGTTCCATTATATGACACAGTTAAAGAGTTTATACAACAACTCTCAGAGAACTGAAAATTCTTATAAAAACAAAATTGTCAAAAGAGTAGATTTTTTTCATATAGTCCTTTATTTGCTATTTGATTTTTATCATCCAGTTATCTCCATTTTGTCACTTTTTAAGGAATTAATGATTTGAGTTAGGCACAATCAGTTTCCTTGGATATTCCTGCTTATGTGCATGTAGAAATAGCTTTTCTCCTTTGCTGTTCTGTCACTATTCTTGTGAGACAACTGATGCTATGAAAGCATTTATACAAACTTTCAGCTTCCCAATTAGGAATTTATTCATTACACTGGATATGTGTAATCAAGTCTCAAATATCTGTTCTATGTTGTTGAAATCTTTCTGTTCTGAAGATGGTGTTATATAGATTCTGTATCCATTTAAACTTCAGGTAATGGCTGTTATAAATTATTCTTATTGTTGTAGACACCATGGTCAGATACAATAGAAAATGAAAATATTTCTGAAGTTTTTCTCGATGACCACGCTCTTTATCATGAAGAACGCCTGCCCCTTAGCTAACTTGCCAAGTCAGATAAATTCTGAGCAAGCACATTGGAGTTCTTTCTAACTTGCTGAGCTCTACAGGCTGGCCCAAAATATATCTACTGTATCTAGATCTCAGGGAAGGCAAAAATATCAAACTGCCTTTCTGTTCAGCATTAATAATAAGAGCTCTTCCCTTCTCCTCTTCTTGATGTGACCCACTGAGTTTTGAAAAGTGTATTTAATTTCTTGACTGGATTCTTACCAGGCAGTTCATTTGAATGTTTAGGGTAACCTTTTGCCAAGCCCCTTGGTTGCCCCTTCCTATGGATTTGCTAAAAACCCAAGTACAAGTGTCTGCATTAAGACAGAGACAACGCATGACGACCATGAGAGAGGAAGGTCATCTAGAAGACATTTCTCTGTTGAACTGTGATCTGTGAAAGGCAAGCATGTGTGAACTCAAATTTATAGGCTCTCCATTGAGACATTTCCAGAATGTTCACAGTACCACCATACTCCCATCAGTCATCTTTATATGGGCTTGTTCTAACACAATTTTTTTAAATGACAGGGAAAAAAAATTATAAATAAAATAAAAAAAATAAAGAAATTATAAATTTCCATTTGTATTCTTATCAAGAATTGAAGCTTCATAAGCACTACTTAAAGGGTTCATCTTTTTATATCTGATCTTTATCTGATTTTGCTACTTTTTCTAGTTCAGCCACTGTTCTAAATATTGTTCATTGTTGAGACATACAGACAGTATTGCAAACAAATTATTATCTAAAAATGCCAGCTAAACAGAGTTGAGGATTTCTTGAATTAGTTCTGTCGTTCACTCCTAATCAGTCTGTTACTAATATGAATTACAATTAGAATATCTTAAAACAATCACCGTGTTATTTCCATAGGACACTGCCCCCTTTAAAGAAGGTGGACAGTTCTTATATAATGCTCACTTTTGTTCCATTTCTTATCATAAGCTATTATATGCAAGTAAAATCACGCTATTAAGATGGAATTAGTTTTTATCTGGCTTTTGTACAGAATTTGAAAAGTCTAAGCGAACATGAATTTATTTATTGTCAAAACAGTAAGGTGAGAAAGAAATTCTCCATATAACAAGGGAATTATAACTGGGGAATCAGGGCACAGAAAGAACATAAAAATACTCTCTCATACAGAGTGCCCAAAATGAGAAAACAAATGCTGGTATTTTCAGCATAATCATGTATCATTATATGGAACTTTACATTTTTATACCATAGCTTCATTGACTTAATTAGCTGCTGTAGTAGCATATCTGTATACAAGATCAATTTTTAAATCTGTGTGCTAGAGAATTAATGAAGACACTACATTTTCCATGAGGAAAATGACCACCTCTAGAAAAACCTAAATAAAGAGATTACTTAGCATTATATATGAATTGTGCAACAAAGGCAATTCTAATGTCTATTATAAACCAGTAATCAGCTGTTCTGACTATTAAGACAATCCTTTCTTCTTTTGTAACAATGGTGCACGTACATTCCAGTTGCTTCAGGAACTGAAACAATAAACAAATGTACAGTGAGTTTGTGTATCATCTACTTGTCAGTCAGTAAACATGAGACAGCTAAATCATTATTTTCAGGGAAGGTTTATTCTTATGTTTTAGAAATATGTTTTTGCAGCCTGGAGACTTTCATGTGGCTCTTTTTGCTCAGTCAAATTTCTTCATTGGTTTTTCATCATATTGGTGTTCCACTTCCAGCATCAGTTTTGAAGCTTTTCAACGTACGGCTCAGACCACGCTGCACAGTCCAGCAGAGTACATTTCTGAGGATATAATAGCATTCTACTGCCACATCAACCAACCACAGATGGGAGGGAACACTTTACTGGCAGATTTCAGACATTTCCTGTAAAAGGAATAGTTAAATTGCATGTCCTGTTCCAATGGACTGCTTCATACATGCCACTTTAACCTTCCCTTGCCTATTTTCTTGTTCATTCTCTTCACCTAGCTGGAGGTTTTTTTTCTGAACTCATTTTTAACTATCTCAGTCCCTCTGCATCCAGGAACAGGATTCCATCCCAGTGTCCTTGCTCAGTGCCTCCTGACTCTCCCTCTCAGTTTTGCTGATAAGCATATAAGTGATATTTCATGTCTTCCCATACTGTCAGAGTACTTCTTTTTCTGTTGATTAGCAGCATCCTGAAATCTAGAATAAAATTATTTTTTTTCTGCTGAATTCAGTGATGTGAGTATATTGAGCCCTCTTCAGCTGCAGCTTCATTTTTGCATGAACGCAATCAGTCTGGGATGTATAAAATTTCCTTATGACAACCTAGATTTCCTTTAAAATGGTTCAGAAAATGATGGCTCTATCTGCAGCTAATAGAAGGAGGTAAAAATGTGATGTAAAAAAGCTTAGAAATACTGTTTGGTACACAGTTTCTCAAGTTAATTTAAGAATCACTTCAGCACAAGGTAATGCAGTAGGTTGCGGTGGCTCTACAGTTCCGGTTATAATACTTCCCAGTTTCCTTCACAGCTTGCAATGACTCAGGAATAATTTTTCAAAACACGTATTTATTCACTCAAACCTGGATTTAAGGACTGCAGTGGCCATGGGGTTGGAGGGCGTGGGTGGGTGTGTAGCAGCCTGTCTGGTTGCCAGTCCCGGGGGCAGGTGTCCAGCTGAGGGGAGCTGCCCCTCTCGCACGGGCCTCTGCTCCGGCTCCTGCCTCAGCAACCTGGTGCCTCACTGGAGCGACCCAGACCCCAGCCCATGCGGCTTCTTGGTGTTAGAGCATGGCTTCCTGGTGTCCCAGCGGGCCTCTCCAGGGCTGTGGGAGGTCCTGGGTCCTCTCCCCTGATGTGCTGGGTGTTGCTGGGCCTGCAGCCCCTCGGTGAGGACATGGTTGACCTGCTGGACACAGTCCTGCTGCTCCCTGCCAACGTCATGCTTTAAGATGAGGTAAATGTTTTGCATTTAATGAGTCACTTGTCCATTTTGAATGATCTTGCAGTTCCCACATGGAAGAGGACTGTGCCTAGCTCTACGGCAGGAGGTGGGAGGGAGCAGGGAGGCGGGCCCTCAGGGTGGCCCTCATAGAGCCCATCTCCCCACAGTGGACATAGCAGGTGGGATTTGTGTGAGGCTGGCCAATCTGTAGAGAGTGAGGGAATGGCTTCAGTCTGTGCTTATCTCTGCCCACTACTTGCAAATGTAATATAAAAAATGTAAAGGGTGTTGAGCTGGTGTTTCATCAAATACAATGGAAACAAGGGAAAGCATAATTTCAGTGAAAAACACGTCTGTCAGTAATTCCCTGGGGACTTGCTGTCTGGGGATTAGGTTTGGGATTACTTTCAGAATTCAGCAGTGACTTCTAGTGTAATTTTTGGAAAACTATTTAAGCTTGGAAATTTAAATTTTCTATTGAGAAATTAGGTTGAGAGTTTTCTGTCACATACATTAGCATGCTGTGTCTTTTCTTCTCAGCATTAAACTGGCTTCTCCTAATGGCTGGGTTTTGTGTTTCTGTATTGTGTTTTTTAAAATGATAGAATTTCTTTTCTGGTCAAATTATGAAAATGAAAAATTATTTCCTATCTTCTAACCATAGAACTGTATTAACTCAAATGTGTATGTGTGTGTGTATTGAAAGTGAACCTACAGAAACAACACAAATGAGACCCTCAGGAAAATGAAGAGAGAAGGTAGAAAAGATAAATTCAGCCATTTGGACCCGTTGCTGATATCAATTCTGTCCAGAAACATCTGGTATATGTGCCATTGGACAGGACTGTCTGAATGGTGTGGGAGTTTTGTTCATTTTCTTTTTTGGCTGCTTCTTTATTCTTTATTTCTTGGTCATACATTAGGTAAGTACATGACCTTCTAGTAATCTTCATCGTATTCTAACTCAAGAATAAGAGATCTTAGTAACAAACCCTTAGTTGTCTTGCCTTCCTAGTTGGTAATTTCCTGCACACTGCGAGCACTTCTGCTGTTACTCACCACTCTCAATCTAAAATTTTATGCTACTGGGTAGCCATTCAGAAACTTGTACCCATTGTGGACATATCATTTGGTGTAGCTGTAAAACGTTTTGCAAAGCCTCCACTAGATGTGTAGCTTTCTAAGCTGTGCAGCCTTCTATAAAATAAAGTACAGAAGCAAAGGCTGCTGTCGTAATACATTTGTACTTATCAACTCACCAGACTGTCCTCTTGGGTGCAGAAAATAATATGGATTCTTTCTACCTAAGCTAGGTGAATAATTCATTTCTATTTTACATGTTTTTTCATGGAAAGTCTACAAATATTGTGGCAGGTGAATTTACCCGTGTTTGTGTTGTACTGCTTACTACTAAGTTAACTTCTATGTAACAAGGGTTAATGTTCATTTCGTGCTTGGGTCTCAGCTATATAGCAGGAAAACCTTTAATTTATTTCTTGAGCTGAGTGAATAATTCATCAGTATTTTTGCATGTCATCTTGTTGTCAGTCCACAAACATCATGGTGGAGGAACTTAACATTTGTCTTACGCTATTTACTACTACATTACCCTCCACATATCAGATGTCACTGTTCACCTCTCTGCTGAGTATCAGCTGTCTACCAGGAAATACTTTTTACTGTAGCAGTATTGCTGAGCAGCTGGAAAAGAATTTTTCTAACATGTGGCAGAACAAATTATTGCACAGGAGGGGGTTAATGGAATTGTCTGCCAAAGGAATAAATAATTGAAGGCACATGGATCCACTTATTAGCTTGAATAGAGGCTTGATGTCCTAAATTATACCTTGTTAGAGGTAGGGAGCCTATGCTTTGTTTCAACAGAAGCTGACTGAAGGAAACAGTGTCAGTATACCTGATATTTTTGTCTGTCGTATCCATCCTAAGAAACTGAAAAACTGAAAGTTGTAGTAATTCTCACATACAATTAAGATACCGTTAATTTTCTCTATGAAAAGTTTTCTCTGTTACAGTTACACAACAAAGTCAGAAGGGCTGAGTTCCATCTCAACAACAAAGCTGCAGATGTTTTGTATGTGTCTTGCTAATACTGCTATTGTGACTGGGCTCTGAAATTTGCTCTGAAATTTGGGCTCTGAAAGCTGCTTTCTGGGTTCTTGTCATGATTTTTTTCCATACGTTATTTTTGTAATTAAGCTATTTAAGTGATATAGCACATCTGGTTGCTGTTTTCATATTAAAAGCTTAAAATAAACTACAGCTTGCAGTATGAAGTTGTACCACATTTTCTGGAGTCTTTTGTCATAATGGCATGGTTACTTAAAATTTTATTTCTACTTACTCTGCTTTTAGCATAGAATTTAAGGCTGACTGCTTAATACTTCTTACTTTCTGAAATTGTTTCTTCTATAAATTTCATAGCGGTATTTACAAAGATAACCCTATATTTTTTTCAACTAGAAGGAAATATTTTCTTAAAATTAAGGTGGTGTTTTTTTAAAAAACAGAAAATTATTATTATTTTGCCATCTAGCAGGGCAGATACAAGGCAAGGTATAGAAATTGCTAAAAATATTTAGAGTTTGATTATGGGTTGCACAATGATTATGGGTTAACATACGGCCTGGCTATTTAACAGTAAAACAAATAGCCCCTTGAAAATATGTACTTCTGTGCACCTTCAGGCACTAAAAAAAAAATTGACAATTTGTCTGTAGAGAAATTAAAATACGGGGTACAGACTTCCAAAATCAGCTTGTAAAAAAAACTGATTTCAGTTACTGGTTTTACTGAAGCCTTGTGTTTTTCAGTCACCTTGGAGTCCCAGCATAAAGTTAATCTTGAGATACTCATGCAGGACTCCTCTACAGCAGAATTACCCATAATTGCCTCAATTCCTGCTGACTGGTTATTTTTGCACCAGTGACTCAAATTAGGCACAGCTGGCCCTAGCAAGTTGGAGTTTAATAACAGCCAATTGTCAGAAACTAGCTGACGGTCAATGTTTTTGTCTCAAACGGGTGAAAGGAACAGTGACAGTTCTCCTTCCTCTCCCTCCCCTGCCCCCGGACAAGTAGGTATCTACTTTCTGAAGCTGAAGAAACACTAAATAGAGTAAACTTCTTCCTGTGGGGAAATGTTCTTGTCCTGCTTCTGAACAGTTGCCATAATATTGAGATGCCTGTGCTAGCCACATGAATATTTGATGGATGATAACAACAAAGTAAAAAAAAAAAAAAAAAAAAGTCTCATTCATTTTTCTACACAGACATCATATATTGTTAAAAAGTAAAATTAGGCTTAATCTGAGAGACTTCTTACCAGAGGAGTCAGTCACAGAAACCGCAGTCAAATCTTTGCTTTTGAAATGAGACTGACAGCCCTTTCATAGAGCCGTTGGCTGATTTTACCAAAAAAAAAAAAAAAAGGGCATTGAAATCCAAAATAATGAACTAGAAGTCCACAAATCAGCCAGAAGGAGAATCTTACCGCTGAAGGACAGCTGTCTATGGATCTTGTTGTTCCTTCTGGTTGCCGCTTCTAGCAGCAATGCTACGAGTTTTATTTTGCCTAAAATGCTATTTGATGCTTTTTCTCTTGGTAAAGATGGGAATGTCTTTTGTGGCAAACTTGGCAGTACCACTTTTTGTGAGAACTAATGATTACAGCTCTATCAATAGCAGATTGAAAAATACTTTGAGAAGTCAGCTGATGAGTAAATCCATGGATTTATGATGGAAGGCAGGGCTTGAGCTGCATTTGGTTTTAACAGTGTACAAGCTTTTTTAAAAATTCCCTATTTAAATTCTTTCTTGCTGTATTGTAACAGAGCTTGTACCTTTGTTTCTGCCTATGAGAAGCTTAGATCCATTACAGTATTTGTTTCAGTGCTCACCTGCCCAATTAATATGAAGGAATCCCTTGAAGTTAATTGATGTTGTATCAAACAAGACCACTGATGGCAAAAGTCAAATACCAAAATTAGCTAAAGTGGAAGAACTACCAGTGTGCTTTCAAAAGCAATGTGCAAATAGAAATATTCAAAATACTGGTAAACATGCTACCAAAGTGTTAAGTGAATCCAAAGATACTTGCTGCTTATGTCTGTCTTCATTATTTTGTGAGAAAATAAAAAAAAATCACAAATGCCAACACAGAGACATTATATCAAGACATCCCCAAGGGTAAGTTGAATAAAAATTCCCTAGAGCCTATAAATTTATTTAAAGGTGATAACCTAATCACTAGTAGGCCTGTCAAATCTCAAGGAAAGTGATAAGTAAAACAGTAATTCTATGAAATAATGGACTTTTACTTACCTGGCTTGACCTTTCCTCCTGCTCTTTAACCTTTCTGCCCTTCAAGTCTCAGAAAATGGTTGCGTACAAAGAATAACATAATACAGGTTTCTACTTGATAAGCTGGAGATGTTGAGCACTTCAATACTGCATTGAATCTTTCACCTGCCTACTGAGGATCTGTTTGGAAGCCAACATGAGCATAATGCAGTTATATTCAATTGACCATTTATCCTTTTGTGAAGAGAAAGGTTCCATGGGACAACAGGCCCTATATGATACTTGATACTTTGAAGCTAAATTTTTGAAGTAATGTGGCCAAAAAAAAGTTACCTAAGGTTGTACTGAGCTCTGTACTGTCCTAGTTAGCTACTTTTAACTTTAAACTGGGTCATTCCTCTGTATTACTTGAGCATTTCTGTGTTGCAATTCAGCCAGCAATACAGAGAAACTCAAAAGAACTGAACAATAAACAGTTGAATCAAGGTCAGGACAACAAGTTAGTTTGAACCACTTTTCTTTAATCAGTGTCGCTCTAGAACCTCTGGTGACCTGAGTGAATACCAGCTGTCAATGTAAAAGCTTGACCAGTTCCCCTTAATGAGACCCCTTGTTTTTCATAGATGTGCTTAATAAACATTCTGAGTGAAGTCATGGGCCAATCAAGTATCCTAAGTGATGAAAAGGATGATTAAATTTTAAAATTACCAGAATCGCCGAGGGATTAAAAAAATACCTGCAGTCTTTAATGATATGACAGTTTTATAGAAAACTAACAATGAAAATCAAGAAATTGCACAATTCAAAACAAACTATTAATTTGAAGAAATAAGACTAGAACATTTTTTGCATTAATTAAATTCTGCTTAGTCAGTAAAATACCATATATTAATGCTTGACTGAGCAGTATTTTGCATATTGAAAATTATATTCATTTAAGCTCTGTAATCAAAGTTGTAGTTTGAAAAATGGTACTGTGAAGTTCTACAGATTCACTTCACTATATTCATGTTATTCCCATTAATTCAGCAGATATAGTCATATAAAGATATGCACATAAGCTCTTCAAAACAGGGACACCATGAAAACTAATGAATGCATTAACAATTTTAAGTTTAGCTACCTCTCAGTCTTGATTACAGTAAATCCAATATACCATAAATTACATCCATGTAAGAGTATGTAAAGTATTTCTTGAGCCATACGTAATTATAGTTGGGGGGGTGGAGTCAGCTAAAGATATAATTTTTTCTGCGCTACAAAATCAGAGTGGAGTACATAGTTCTCATGAAAGCACATTTTGCCCTTCTGCTATATATTTCCAGCTGAGCCACATATGGTTTTTTGTGTCTTCCACTTCCCCCCCCCNATTTGCAAACACTATGTATGAAACAAGTAAAATATCTGGGGAACCAAACAAGACTTTAAGCTTCTCAAATTGTCCTGAAAATTATAATTTATTATTTAGGTGACAGTTTAATTGGATCCCTTCAGGAGCCTATTCTCAAAAATGCCTTATGTGAAGCTTAAGTCCTACAACTTATTTCGTTCAGCAATCAGCTTTCTTTCTGCCATTTGTTTCTTCCTTCTTTGGCCAGCTCACAGTATAATCGAATCCCTGCTAGCTCTTGTATACAAATTCTGTGGGCTGTTTCATATATGTGTTTGTACTGATTAATTTGTTTGCATAGGCCTTTGTCTTACAGAACTCCTGTTTTTATTGTATTACGTGAGTTACTGCTTTGTGTTTTTCTTTATTCAAAAATAAAGTGTGTAGGTGAAGCTGATCTCAAATACCTTCTGAGAGATTATGGAATGCCTTCATGTAGATTCTGGGAAATTTTCTATTAGTTTTTTCTATGAGTTTGTCCAGTCTCTTTTAGATGCCCATTAGAGATGTCTTGGTTTGTTTGTGTTTTTTCTTTATATGACAGGAGAAGGTGAATATATTTATATGTATTAGGGAATGATTAATTGATATCCATGTTCAAACAGCACCTGAATTATTTGAAATGTATTTGCAGATAGTGTGCTGGTTTCTGCCTGGGACTTTAGCAGGATGTAGTCTGCAATGATTGCTTCTTGTGAGGCCTGCTGAATTTTGAAGATGTTGGAGAACAGAGTAAGATGTTGCAGTGCATTTCAATTTCTAGATGCTTACTTGAACTCCAGTCATATATTTTAATGTGTTATTATTTACATACTTGTAATGCCATAATTGAGCAATGAAAATCTTGTTTTCTATTTTATGCTTTACGTATAATAGATACTTTGTATCTATTAAAATTTGTGATTGCAGGAGATCAATTGATGAAGTTTAGAAAAAGATTTTTTTTTAGCCTTCACCTAGGCTTATTATTCCCTTGTCATATAGATACTCTTTTTCTTGGGGGTGCCTCTAAGCCCCAGTACAGATTTATGTAATTTTTGTTAGTGGTAGGCTTCATTCTATAAGTTGTGAAATATACACTGCTGTTTCTATTACAATTTTATTATCAGTAGCTTTTAGTGTATTTGGTAGTCCTCCTAGTTTGTGGTACCAGTCTTTGGAATGCTAGATCAAGACTGGCATTTCTTCATTTATCTATCAATTTGGATTATTATTTATTTTACACATAATATTTAGAAGTTTAAGGCTAGAAGAAACCATTTGTGGTCATACACTCTGACTTCCTACTTTCCTTAATTAGAGAATTTCACCTGTATCAAATCCCAAACTTTCATGGCTAAGCTCAGCCAGCTCTTTGAAAGGCACCAGAAGTAAGCTGTAAGGTATATCATAGCTGATAAGTTTTGTATAGGATACAAAAATATATGCGTCTTTTGAACTAGTTGCAGTCAAGCTGAATTTAAACCATCTGTGAGGGAAGGAGGGTCCTCAGGCTGCTTCAGCTGGTGTTGCCCTGTGATGGTTTCCTGAGTGTCAGCCCTACTGAGCTTTCCTGATGAGCCAAGGACTTCCATTGGAGTCTGGCTAATGTTTATCACTCTGCTAGGTAAAGTGAGCAGTCTCATCTCTGTTTTTTAGCTTCTCCATGCATCTTGGTTACAGCTACTTTCCTTCATCTTGCTCACTCCTTGTTGCTGTCAGCTTAATAATGTATACTGCTCATGTAGGCCAGCTATAGTGCTGCATTGCAGTTAGTGGAAAAATTCCATGTATTATCTGATAGAGGACTCTGCTGTAGGATCAGCTTCTGTTGGAGTTAGATATTGACTATATCTTTAGCTGTTTTAAATTACTTCAGAGGTCTTTAATCAGAAGAATGGTGTTGAGATTTTGTTAAAATGTGTATCTGGCCATCTGTATCTTTCTGTCCAATTTTTTCCATCACACTACATACTTACTTACAAGTGGCTATTCTAGCCCTCTGTATTTGTGTTGTCTACGCAAACTCTGTATATTACAATTTCAGTAAATATGGGCTTATTTGGTTTATGTATTTCAGCTGTTAGTAAAAAATCCCAGAAAAGTAAACTTAGTTGAGAGGAGCAGGTCCCATAGTAACTTTCATGAGGTTCCAGGCTTGCCCCCAAATGTCGGATGGTTTTCCATATCACTTAAAAAGAATAACCTTTTTTTTTTTTTTTTTTTTTTNTTTTTTCCTCCTAATAAGTGGAAATTATGTACTTGGTATTTTCCCTGAAAAGTACATCAGGTGAATAGTTCAGCAGTTCTGTTAAAAGACTTCATTAGGCCAGCTAATTAAATGTGGCTGGAGCAGAGAGCTCTTTATTTCTGGTGCAGAAGCTGACTTCTAGTTGACTTACCTTGAAGATGCATCTGTGTGTCTTTTTACATGCCAGAAACTTTAACTAACCACCACAAGAAATACAGGGTTATTATAGAAGCATACCTATTTCAGAGGTATGCTGATTTGTTTTTAAAATGTTAATTTTATTGTCTTTCCTGTTTTATTTAGTTTTTCTGCTGTAATCTTATTCACTGCCATCTGCTCTTCAGTTTGATTTTTCTCTATTTTGTTTCTGTCTTTAGGCTGTACTAGCAAGAACCTACATTTTTACATGTTTCTAAGATACCAGGTCTACTTGTGATGATGCATGTTGCAAATAAATGAAACTTACTTTATCTGCTACTGTTACTGCAAATAGAATCATCTGTAGAGACTCATAAGGAAATGAAGCATTTCTCCAGACACTGCCTTTGGACAGTTTAGATACTTTAATCCAGCTTTTCAACATTAGACCTTTTTGAACTAAATTTATATAGAAGTACTGTAGCTTAAGCAATACATTTCTAAGGAACTCTCTTGGATTTTATTAAGTTACAGGAAATCCAAATGACACATGATTATTAATAGTCTTTGGAGTTATAGATTGGAAAATGCATTTATCAGGTACTTAAGGCCATGTGAGCCATCCAGATGGGGGATATCCTTTGATGCCAGAGGTACAGTATAATAACAGGATTATTGCATTAGCACATTTTACTTTCTTAAGTGCAACCTTTTTTCCTCTTAGCTGTGATTTCTGCTTGCCAAAGCTTATTTAATCAGCTTTATCTCTTTGTGTTTTGGTTTGTAAGAAAAATCCTGATTGTAATTTACTTTCAGGAATGTAAGTTTGTTTATGATATCTAGTAGCTGAATAAGGGCAGGGGCTAGCATGGTACATGTTGCAAACAGGCAGCCTGAGCTCCTTGAGCCTGGAGCTGCACCTCTGCTCTACTAGAGTAATGTCCTGGGGACTCCCTTTGCCTTCCTAAATACCTCCTGGATTTTGAAACATAGCAGTGATGTAACTAAAGACTGTCACCAGCAGCTGACCTGAACCACAGTGTACATTGGGCTACTGTCTCTTGAGATTTTTATCCCTGCTTTGTAGGTGATTAGATGGATGTAATTGGCAGATGTTACCCGTAGGGCATTCTGAGTCTCTGCAATACTGTAAGTTTGTGAAACTGAGACTCCTCATTCAAGTACTGCGCTTGATGTGGATATGTGTCTGTTGCACAAGTTCTTGCAAAAACTTATGTATGCTTGATTATAGTTTTTGCCACAGACTGAATTTACTGTCTTTTCAGTGTTTGGGATTTTCAGGTTTTCCCAAAAACCAGTTTTTGCAGACCTTTTTTATTTCTTTTTTATTTTTGTTTTTAAAAAAACTAAGTGAAATTAATTAAGTGCAAAACTAAGTGAAGGTAAATTATTTCTTCAAGTCTGGAACCAGAAAAAAAACCAAAGTCTTAACTTAGGACAAAAAAACAATTCTGCAAACTGTGAAGATGCCAGATTTCCAGAGTTTGCGTGAATCTTCAGTGCTTTTTAAATATTAATCATTATTTCTCTCACTGGAAAACAGAAAATTACATTATTTATTAAAGTGCTGTCTTAAAAGGAATTTTCTCTCCTCTAGGGTTCTGTACTTTCAAGCTTGAAGTCTGGCTTATATGATAATTTAAAATAAGTGCAAATAAAATTGAAATAAAAATACAACAATGTAAAATATCTCAATTTATTTGACATTGTGGATTATTTCCACTTACTTAGAAAGCTATCTGCATCCTATAACTATTATAATAAGTTTTAAAGTCTTTAAAAAGTAAGAGCACAGCCTTTGAATGTTTTAGCTTATATAATTAGGATATTATCCTCTAAGATATTTTTGCACTTTTTTTTTTTTTTTTACCAGTGAGGTGATGTAAGAGATGCAAGACTTTGCTATGTATTTTACAGTTAACGTTAACTCATTAACTTTTTTTATTATTATTATTTTGAAAGCATATTGAGGTCACTTATTGCCCTGGCTTTTGCTAGGATTTATGTTTCTGCCAGCAGTGTGT
The DNA here is from genome assembly GCA_013398155.1 of Pedionomus torquatus. Classification (NCBI taxonomy): domain Eukaryota; kingdom Metazoa; phylum Chordata; class Aves; order Charadriiformes; family Pedionomidae; genus Pedionomus; species Pedionomus torquatus. Next base: position 76,394 of record VZRU01020779.1, read on the forward strand.
GGGAGTTGTGCTGGAAGTGGAGTTTTTGAATGGGTCAAGCTTGGTTTTTATCACATCTGAAAGCAAAAATTTGAGTTCATGAAATTGATTTCAAACTATTTTACTGACATAATTTTTAGGATAAGAGAGACTTTTAATCTATAATGTCCTTGATAGTAGGCAATTAATAAGTAGATAAATTGGGAAGAAAAAAATTAGTTCAGTTCTTAACTGATTCACTTTCAGTCATTCTCTATCAGCGTTCCAGAAAAAGCATTAAGAACATGAAACCATTTCCTGTAATGCTGAAGAGGATAGAAAGATTCTTAATAAAAATATTAGCAGTTATCAATGTTTAATTTTCCAGCAAATTTATTAGTATACTGAATATTTTTAAGAGGGCTTTTACCAGCATATCCATTGGCACAAAGATTTGCAGCATCAAGTTGATGTACTTTTTTAAAAAATGTTTGTTGCAGTTAAGCAATGCCATGAAAAAGCCCAAACCTCTTTGGTTGGTTAGTTTGGTGGAATTAGCATTCCTCCAGATCAACCAGCTCCTGAGCTGCACAGTACAATTACAAGCAATTAGATTTGGCATGAGAAAAGTGACTAGCTGGGAAGCGGTGGAAGAGAAGGTGCCTGGTTTTGGCACGTGCCTAAAGTTAGAATGGACAAAGCTTAAGCGGAAACTGCAATTCTAAATAACTGCATCCTCCTTTACTCTGAGTTGTGTCCACATTCCATGAACTGGCTGCTGATCCTCATAGTCTGTCTTCTGTCTTGTTACGTCCACATGGCAGGCTGAGTGGGGCCACCTGTACTGGTTTTTCAGTAGTCTGCATCTGGCAAAAGACAAGTTGTAACTGTAACAAGTTGTATAAACCTGTAGTTTGTCTATTCCACTTAATGTGTACTGGAAGCAGAACAGCTTACATCCCTTGGACCTCTACTGGTTTTTGCAGAGAATAAGGAAGTGGGGTTCAGGCAAGCGGCAGTATGCTTCCTTGTCCAAGCTTACTCTTAAAATAAAAATGTTAAAATCCTAGAAGGGCCTTACACTGTGCATGCATTCATGTCAGCTACTTCAGGAGGCATTAATCTTAGTAAAAATCCTTCAGTCATGTAATATAAGCTCCTGTAAGTCATCTAATGTTCCCAAATGAAAGAAGCTAAAAGCTTCACAGCTTCCGGTCCATGGGAACATAGAAACACTGCTGGGAACCTGTCTGAGCAGTTCATTGAAAGCCACTCACTTCGGGCCTGGATATTTTCAGCCTCTGCACCTTCATATATTATTGCCTGTTGCGGTGCTCGAGGGAAAATGTTACTGTCGTTATTTGAAGGCCCTGGAGTCATTAATAGGTATTCACTACCTGCTTTGGTGCAGGAGAAATACACTGAACAGAGAACCCTGCACCTAAACTTACCATGATAATTCTAAGGTTAAAGAACAAGAGTGTTTGCATTACATATTTTCCCATTTAGGGTAAAACTTAAATATACTGGTTTGCCAGTATTTACAATTCTGTCTGTTTCTCCCAAAATGTTAAGGAAAACTTAGTATGGACAATCAGAATTTCTGACTGAAATAATGAAAGAGCTAATTTTGGTTTAAGGAAGAAGTAGTATGAAGCTCTGAACATATGCTGCTGATTTATTATTAAATGTCAGTGATGACTGTCAGATGCAGGGAATTACTCCAAGTTTGCTGAGGATCCTTTCACTATTACCTAGCAGTGGCCCTAATGACTCATAATACAGACCAATCCAAGCCCAGACCATTCCCATTTGGGAGGTCTAGGGAAGGTGTGTTACAATAAGGCAAGTTGGACATGGACCTTTTGGAATGGATCCAGAGGAGGCCCATGAAGATGCTCAGAGGGATGGAGCACTGCTATGAAGACAGACTGAGAGTGTTGGGATTGCTCATTCTGGAGGAGAGAAGTCTCTGGGGAGACCTTACAGCCAGCTTCCTGTACTTAAAGGGGGCCTGTAAGAAAGCTGGAGAAGGACTTTTTATAAGGGCATGCAGTGATAGGATGAGGGGTAGTAGCTTCAAATTGGAGGAGTGGAGATTTTAAATTAGATCTCAGAAAGAAGTTCTTTCCTTTGAAAGTGGTGAGACTCTGACCCAGGTTGCCCAGCGAAGCTGTGGATGCCTCATTCCTGGAGGTGTTCAAGGCCAGGCTGGATGGGGCTTTGAGCAACCTGCTCTAGTGGGAGGTATCCCTAACCATTGTAGGGGGATTGGAGCTAGATGATCTTTAAGGTCCCTTCTATCCCAAACCATTCTGTGATTCAACATATTTAATGCTACTTTCATTGTAGGTTCCACACTCACTCTGACTTCCGTTCTAGTGTTTTATGAGTGATCGAAATATGATGGTGATTGCTGGACTCTAACAAATTTTTATTCCATGCATTTGTGTAACTGCTTCCTGAATTTGTATTGTCTTTTTACATTAGTTTTTAAAGGATAATCACTATTTAGAAAGGGAGTCTTGCTGGCAGTTGATTCTTCCATGATAACTGGTATTATAAGCATAGCACGTGATTACTTATAGATTAAGTGCGCTTGTACTTGCAATACAAAGGTAATTTCAAGTTTTATTATGTTCTTCCCTGAATGGTTTAATAAAATAGAAACTTGTCGTACTTAGATATGTCCATTTATATAATCAGATAGTGGTACCTTCCTTGTTCAAGCTTTCAGGAATCTGTATCTGATACATTTTATGTGCAAATGACATGTTGCCTATTTTTCTTCTTGCAGCTTGCTGTTTCATTGCCAGTTTATAAATGTCATAAAGTCAAAACTGAAATTACATGTAATAGAATCTGTTTCTTTGGTCAGCTGGAAAGACAGTTTATGAAACCAAGAAGTCAACATTTTTGTTAGGGTAGACACAGTCCATGTAACCAATCATTTTGTTTAAAGAGTCATTATACTTTTGAAGATGAATGACACTTCTAGCAAAAAAAAAAAAAAAAAACTGAAATAAGTATGTTTCGATTTGGACAATTCTGTATAAGTTTATAGTAATTTTGTGATTAATTTTTTGATTTTTAAATTAAATGTATTTTTATTCCAGCCTCTCTTTTGAAAAAGACACCATTGTGGATGCTCAGTTCCTGAAGAATGGATACTTTGTGCACCAGTCCTGAGAACGACCTTGGGAGATGACCAGAAGACAAGGAAGATAGTGGTGAAGCATGCAGAAAATGAGAAAGAAGGCCTTGAAGTGTAAGAATAGCAGCCAATTAGTGTATCAGCTTAGGCACATGTAAGCCGCATGGACAAAGCGGAGCACGTAATCAAAAAATGCGTGATCGCATGCATGGAAGTAAAAAATTGTATAAAAGTGAGATCTGATTAATAAACTATGGCTTTTGCTTGATTCACATTGAATCATGCAGAGTCCATTGTTTCTCTTCCCTCACACCATGAAATATTTCAGATGATGTATGAGATAGTTTGAGGTGCTTGTATGTGTCTGTGCATCATTGTACCCATTTCTAGTTATGATCATCTAATTCATTCTGCATTCTTCAGCCTTTCATCTCATGTTTGGCTTACCAAGTAGTTGGGCGTAAACTGAATACATTCATCAAAATAATTTAGTTCCATATTTATAAGACATCCAGTATTGTGTGAGCTCAGCTTTTTACTAAGTTGCACTAATATAGAAATTTTTAATTGAAAAAAAAAAACCTTTGTTAATTCAAATCATATTTATTTCTGCAGCATCATCTTTATATATTCAAGAAAAGCTCAAGACGCAACATTAGATGTTTGTTACACAATTGACTTAAGAAACGTTTTTTTTGAGGCTATGTATTTTTGTAAATAGAACAATTATATGAAAATATGTACTCGCTCTTCAAAAGTACCCCTTCTTATTAAAGCTTTTATCTTTAAAAGCTGTATCATCTTAAATAGTCTCCACAAAGAAAATGGATCTCTTTCTGTCTTTAAGACCATAATAAGTCAGTTTGTGTCCTTATCAGAGTTTGTCAACTGAAGATAGTCTGGCATAAAATAATCTTTTCCTTTCACCTGAGGTTGGAATACTTCCTTTAAGACTTATGCTTGACCTTTTTTGTTCTGTATGGTCTGAACACCATGCCTGTGTTTTTCTTATTTGATTATTTTTTTTTTATTATTATTATTATTTTTGTTTCCTGACCTGCAGTGCATTAGAGGGAAATTCTTAGCAATGTTTAATTTTGTCACCAAAGGAAATATATGTGGAAAAGTTCTCTGGATTGCTGGTGATTCTCCAAACACGAAAACTTGCTACTTCTACCACTCGCCTCTCCCATATTTTTTAACCATTTAGGGGATTCAGCATCCAAACCTCATACAGTCCAGTCTTCCAACGCATTATCCTTGTGATCTCAAATTCTCAAACACTTAATCTTAGTAAATACTACCACTGTATGCTAGGAAACCTCATTTGTATTTGCCAAATCTTGAGGAAGGTTGCCCATTTCTCATATAAAATTTTATGATGTTAGATACTCCTTAAGAAAATCTATTTGGTTTCCATCTATTAGGATACCTGTGATTTTGTCAGGGGGAGGAGAAGAAATACACAGAAATAGTAGAGGTGGTTAGTGATAACGTGTTTTGTACATCTGTCATTGCCTTTTGCAGTACTTCTTAAATTGTCTGCTAAAGATAGTTATCTGTGTGTGAGCTGTTTCTATAGCCCTAATTAATAAGAATGACATTGTGTTCTTAGCCCCTACACTAGAAAATGTGTATTAAAAACTCATGGTTTTGACCAAGCTACTGTTCTTTATTCCAAAGTGCCAGCTTTCTGTAGAGAAAGCAAACTCCAATAGCAGGCCCACAAAGTTTTTTTTCTTGAGTCATTCAAATACTTTTTAAAGTAAAGTTAAAGATTGTACATCCTTGGATAAGCATCTAGTTTTTACAGTACAAACAAAGATAAAGAAAGCAAAAGCTGGAACACATTCAGCCATGTAACATAGAAAATGTCATGGTAGCAAATAAAGTTCTAAGCTTTCAGAAGCCACAGTGCTAATTTGATCCCTTTGTGAAGAATACTTTAATTGGAAGCTTCAGACTGACAAATCAAGGGACTGTGTGTTAAACTTTTTTTTTTTTTTTAGTACTTCATCAAGTGTAACTAGGAATAGATGTGATATCTTTTGATCTGTCATCTATAGAAAAAAAAAAAAAAGAAAATACTTCATTACAGTGAAGTTCTGCTCAAAATGTTGGCTGTTCTTACTGGATGCGTGAGAACACAGGGCATCCAGTTGGAGTGGGGAAGTCTTGACATAATAGCTTTTCTTGACATAATAAACTATATCTGAATATCAACCAATCAGAGATTGCAGTGTGTTTAAGGAGCAAAACAGTTTCCTGTCTGTGTTGGTATTTTGGTGTAGAACAAATACAATAGTATACAAAGCAGACTATTTTTGGCTGCTGGGTTTTTTCCCAATATGTTTACAATATTTTTTTGTTCTGTTTTAGTTTTTTTGTTCTTTAATGCAACTGTATCTATAAGGGTTTTTCACAGAATGGTGGTTTAGGTTTTGCTTCAAGCCTGGAAATTTTTCTCAATATATTTTCTAATATATTCTTACTCTCTATAGCAAAAGTGAAAAAGACAAAACCAGAGAAAAACAAACTGGATGTTCTTTGTTTATAAGTATAATTTACTCCTTGGAGAGTGAGGTGCTTGACTTTAACTGAAAATATCCCTTCAACAGTCTTTAATAAAGAGATTTGGAACAAAAACAATGTTAGTAGGACACAGATAAAAACAAGACGATGCCAACCATTCATAATTGTTTCCAAATTCAGTAACACTTTGCAGTTAACATGCATTCTGTCTTTAATTACCTATCCTGGTAAATGTGACATTTTACCTAAGGCAAGGATTTATTTTCACATGTTTTAGGGTGCCCATTGTTTTAAAAAGCTTTACAATGAAAGCTTTTATTGATGCTTCAGTTAATTCCAGAAAAATAATTGGAGACTAATGAAAAGCAGATGCTAAAATACTTCTGAATGTTGAGTCCTTTATATGGCTGTCATCAGAAGTTACTACGCTAACAAAGCTGTCCAACTTTTAACTTGTAACAGAAGAAATTAGGAACTTGTAATCAAGGCATGTCCAATGGCATAGGTAGGATTGGTGATTTTAGTTCAGTAAGCCACAATAAAACACTTGAGATCCAAGTTAAAAAACAATTATCATTTAGTAGTGAAGATAGCAATAGATCCCTGAAAAGAGAATCATTCACAAATGAATAATAAAGTACATGCACACTAGTTGAAGTATGGCAGGAATTTTACAGCCAGAAAACAGGTATTAGTTATTAAGAATTCATATGTTATAGTTTAGAACATTTTATTTATCCATACCTTTATTGGCATAAAATCTTTGGTTTAAGGCTTGTGTCTTTCACAGTCCATAATACAAAAGGGCATGATCAGAGCAAATCTGTATAATGATGAAAAAAAAGTTAGAAACTCAAGATCTGAGGAATGAAGAAAACTTCTTCCCTGAAATTCCCACTGTAGAGGAAAGAGGCAAGAGGGGAAATATAATAATTAAGAAAAATAATTAAGAAGACCCCAAACAGGCAAATCATACTTTATACAAGTAGCATTGGATAAGGAGAGTTGTATGTGGGTTCTCTTTTACCATTCATACATGCGCACACAGGTGAAAGCTTGGCTATTATACTATATTAACTTTGATTTTATAAGCATTAGAAAAGCTATAGTATTTGTCTCCATGGTGGTGGCAGTGTCTATTAATGTTATCTTTCCTGATTTCATCTTCTCATAATGTCTGAGAGCTCTGCTTCAAACTAGCAGTATGTGATTGTGACTGGTGAGATAAAAATTTCAGTGAGATAGAGAAAGCTCACGCTACTATGTGTGACAAATTGCAATGACAAGGCTGTGTTGATAGCAGCTTATGATGTGAAATGAAATCACAACCACAATACCATAAAGATGTGTACTTAGGGCATCTTTACAGAGCTCAAAGTGAAAGAAGATATGGTCAAAATGTCTGGTAGACACTGTGTTCCTTCCCGGCATTTCTTTTTATTTCTAGAGCTGGTCAGTACTGTTTAATAAAAATACTTCATGTATTTCAGATTTTGTTGTTATTGTTATTTGACATTGCTGTGTATCTTTATACCAGCTCCTGTGTAATAGATACAATAAGCATCTAAAAATTAACTAAATTCACTATACAAATTTAGTATTTGTTGGAGTGTAAAAGTTAGCCATTTGATTTGATTCATTCAGCTGGCTGAGCAATCCATTTGAAGAATAGACAACAGAAAAGGACAAATAACTGAGCAGTTATAGGATGCATTCTGTGAAATTTCAGGAGTTGGCATCAATTTATTCGTAGTAGCTATTTATACAGCTTACAAAATACTAGCTGATAATAGACACAACTGTTCTGGGCATTAAGTGTAAAATTCAGTTGCTTAAATATTGAACTATAAAGACTTTCTTTTTATAGGTATTTAATCTTTTTTCAGTTTTGCCCCAGACAGGGCTCAAAAAGAGCAAACATCTGGAGATCACTCCCGCACCCGAAGAGACGGCAAGAAAACCTCTTCCTTGTTTGGAGCTTTGTCTTAAATGACTAGCAGGTATGAGACAGGATGGATGGGACACCAGTGTCCTTCCAGAGCAGCAGCTGGAGGCTACATATGAGCATGTAAAATGATACAAGAAACTTATAGTTAGGCAACTGAATTACTGAGTAGTGACCTTTATGGCAGCTGAGATTTGGGGTTCTAGGTGGAAAAATAAATGTCTTCAAGAATGACAGAAAGCAGCCATTGCAAAATGGAAAAGTAGCAGTTTTCAGAATCTACTTACTTTTTAATAATCTCAAATGTTATTAAGACCTTAGGAGGAAAAGTGTCTCTAAATCAGGACACAAGTTTATATCCTTTCAGTATAGAAAGAAGTGCATTCCCAGCACAGTTTCAGGGATTCTTGAAGTAGTTTTAGTTTCCTGATATACTCTGCTAAGTAAATTGTGATTGAAGAGGGTTTTTCATCCTTCTGAATAAATAATGCATCTATAATCAAATGGAGGAGGTGGAGAAAGCAAGAAAGCTATTTTCATAATAATTATTTCGTTAGTTTTATTTGCTTTACTGTTTATTAATTTTGTTTTAGATTATTCTTTTTAATCTTGCCATTCTAGTTAATCACCCGTCGAAGGATAATTGTCAGTTATCTCTTCTAAAGTTGCTGTATACAGTGGTTTGCTTGCTAAGATTCAGACATGCTATGTATCCATTTAAAACCTCGGGTTTCGTCATTGATTTCTGTCCCATCACACTGACTGAGTGTACTCTATAGATATTCTGAGGACAAGCATAAATCAGTTAAGAAACTTTTCAGAACACTTCACTAAAGAATAAAAGAAAGAAAAATTAACTTCTACATTAATCAGAACACATTTTCCCCCTATTATTCTCAATACCAAATTATTGTAGGATAATTAAAACAATGGAAAGTACTCTTCTAATGAAGTGGGAAGGGTGCAAACCAATAATTACTATAAACACCATTTCTGTTCCTGATTAAAGAGCAGGCAATAATTGATAATAGAGCATGCAAAAATTATTTTCTACCAATAGGTGCCAGTATAAGCTAATTAAGCTAAAGTATTTAATGACAGGTTTAAACCAGATATTAGAATAACACACAAAAAAGCCCAAACAAAATGCCCAAGATATTTTAGGGGCTTTTTAACATCTATTTGCTTTCTTTGTGTTTGTCTTAAAAACAGAAAGGTAATCTTAAAACATATTCTGGGGGCAGAAACGAAGCAGAATAATTTTCTCACAGTCATTTGCAAAGGGCTTTTTATACCTTCAAAGTGAATGCTGAACTGAAGCTTGCATACGACACAGGCAATGTACTGCATCAGCCTCCACATGCCATCTCTGCAGTTTACACATCCTCTGGCATCTGCTGCAGTTTAGCCATCAACTAAGCAAAATGAGCTGAGTTACATGGGACCTGTTCATGTTTGGCTTTTCAGAGACATGAAGAGTGAACTGAGTAATCTAGATAGTAATTGTATCTCCTCATAATTTATCCTTTTAGACAGGACATAGCGTTTCTTGTGAGGATTTTGGGTGCTGATGGCAAAGTTCTGTTTTGTCCCTTTCGTGCTTCTCCTCCCCTTTGTTCAGTATAGCTGAATACACACATCTCTTGCTTCTGTGTCTGGCTTGTAGATTTTGTAATCAGTCTTCATTTTTAAAATAGAAGTTCTTTAAAGCTCTTTAAAAAGCAAAATTTGCAGGGAAGAAAAACAGCAGAGGGTGACCCACTACAGCTGAATCTTGCCATTGCAGGTTTCAGCAGCTGGACTTTATAGAGTAAAAGGAAGGAAATGGTTATTGTGTAAAAATAGAGTGAACTGTCATTACAGTATTTCTTTAGTCAGGTAACCCTGTAACCATCATAATAATATGTTGCGAACTCAGCCTCACCAAAATGTAGCCTCATGCAAGTTTCATGAGCAAAGCCATAAGTATCACTGCATTATTATTTTTTTTATACAACTCAGCTCTTAACCTTCTCCCTGTTTGGTGCTCTGTTGTAGATGTCTGTAGCCAACCATGTAATTTAACCTCATTCCTATTCAGTCTTAATGGAAAGATGACCTTTCAACACATTAGAATTGATTTGTTTATAAATCTTCTAGTCTTGTCAAAGCTTTGTTCTTACAGACAATAGTTTTGCTATCATCTGGCCAGCACTGATATTTACCAATGTATCATAGCAGCTGTAATGATTTTTTTAAGCTTCCTTTTTTTTCTGGGATGTGCATGGAACAGCCTTGCTAGGCACCTCCTCAGCCATGTTTTCTGTTCTGCAGAGCTTGGACAGTATCACTTGTGAAGCATCCCTCCATCTACCGCGTGAAGTGCCACAGAGATAGTTCCCTATCTTTTCTTTCCTCTGCTCCTCTCTCATGGTAAGCTAACACGTATACACCAACCAAGGCCAGACCAACAGGAGAATATGAAAAGGAAGAGCTCCTTGTCTACATCAGCAGTGGTTTCATACCAAATATTGCTTTCTGTTCAGTTGGTATATGCTAAATATGTCTGTACCACAATTGCATCCTCTGTATACAGACTCTTGTTCCTGTAAAAAATTTGGATAATGTCATTGCTGCTTTTTTTGGTACTCACCAGATTGAATCCTTCATCCCCTTACAGGTTGTATTTACTTTATCTTTGTTGTTTGGCTGGGGATTTTTGTTTACTCTTTTTTTAGAGCAATTGACTTGAAGGTTGTTTTCTGTAAGCCACTTTCTTAAGGAGGAAAATTAATGTACTTCTCAGGTTTACTAGGGAACAGGGAATTATTTGCTGTACAGCATTTCCTTATTTGATTTTGATACAAATTGTCATTTATGTGAGTTTTGTATGGCATCAGTAGTAACGTTACACTTCAATGCAAGTATACAGATGTTTGTATAGAAAGGCAAATTTTCAGAAATACTAAGCATAAAATATACTGAGGAACATCCTGTTGGTGGCAGCAGTAACTTATATTTAACTTGTTAAAAGTTGGGAAGATATGCAGCTACTATGCAGTCTGTAGTGACTGCATGTAATAAAGGGCTTGCTGAGCATTTTAATTCTCTACATTGATTCTTATCTCTTAACAGCTATTTAATCCAGACTTAAAATCACACATTGGGTGTACTGTACAGCTAATATTTTGGGTAAGCTTGTGAATCGGGACAAAAGCATAGTTGGATGTTTAAATTTCCAGACAAATGGCACTCGTTCTGGTATTTTGAGGGGTATGTGGTGTGTGTCTTTTTGGATTTTTTGTTTTTTTTTTTTTATTATTTTCTTCTAGGAAGAAACACAATCCAGTGCTTGTGAGTTCTTGAGGGTGCAGTAGCAAAACTTTTGTAGCTTCTTGTGCTCATAAGTAGTGCATTTTTGGTAGTGATTATATAGTTGTTTTTCCAGGAAAAAATAATGAGTTGAAACAGTGTCTTACATGGTGAGCATTGTCTAGTAACATACAGTGAAGTGCATGGGGACACGTATTTTAACACTAATTTACGTTGTCAACAGTAATTGATCACAGAGTGTGGTTTGGGCTGAATACTCACTAAACAATTATTTGAAATTGAAACAGGCTGATTCTTTTAATGTTAAAACTTCCTTCGATTTCAGGGTTTGCATTATGCTGTATAATTTTATAAAGCTTAATCAGAATTTCTCCACACAAAATATTTAAATGAAAAATTAAGTTAAAAGAAATGGAAAGAGAAATTATGGCTCCTCAAAGAGGCATATTTGTTCTGAGGATGTTTAAAAATGTGTATACCTAGAAGGATCTTCCAAAACCCGAATTCTTTTTTTCAGCTGAGAGTAAATGGTTCCCTATTCACAAGGAAAAAAAAAAAAACTTATTCTACCAGCGAAGATGGCTTTTTTTCTGCATTTATGACATGGAAATATTTTTTTCACATTATACTCTGATAGCATGATAGCAAGCATTATGTCAACACTGAGGGCTTTATCACCTGAAACATAACTGCCAACTTTCACAGTAAATGCCACTAAATATAATTTGTGTATGTGGAGCTGTTCTGATCTCTCTCTTTGTTTTCCCTTCCCTGTCTTTCTAATGCAGCCCTTTGTGACTGTTTTTCTTGGAGGGCAGAGCTGACAGTTTTCATATGACATACTGTAATTTCTCACCTTAGGTCCTTCTGAGAGAAGGGACCTGGAAGGCTCCTTCTCTCTTCAGATTGTGCAAGAGCTGTCTTTAAAACATTCTGTTCTTCCTCAGCTGAAGCAAATGGTGGTTATCTTGTTCCACTATTTCATTAAAATACTTGAATGAAATGTATAGTAGTATGTACATATATATCTCATTATATATTTAACTGTAGCATGGTTTTATACTATAATGCAGTAACAATTTCTGGTTGGACTAGATGATCTTAAAGGTCCCTTCCATCCTAGACAATTCTATGATTCTATGAAGGCCGTTTTGTGTAAGTACTTTGATATTCACCTTTTGAAGACACGTGTTTGTGTGCATGGTTTTTAATGACTGTTTCAGTGCTAGAGGCCCTAGTCTGAGCCAGGCAGTTTATAGAGTGATGCATAACTTAGCAATGCTTTGGTACAGCAGTGGACTCCCAGCAGCAATCAGTTGTGAAGTGCGTCTGTCAGGGTTATGTGAGGTACATATCTATACTTGGCAAAAGACAAAATCAGTCCAGACAGAAAGGATAGACAGAAAGCAGCTGTCCCCAGTTGTTAATGAACTGTCATAGCTATTTCAATTTCAACCATCTGTACTCAGAAGGAAGAAGAACTCTGAGAAAATCTAGATAAGATAACACCTGGGTTCTCATTGAGTTCTGGCTGCCAGTGGTTTTATCATGATTATTACTTTCTGAGTAGTAATCCAAGATGTTAACTTTACTGTCATGTCTTTGAGAAAACCACAGCCGTTCCTGTTGAGAACAGCGTGCTATGCACAATTGTATGTGTAGGTGTAACTTTGTCTCAGTACTTATGGTCCTTTCATTTCTAGGAGAAATTCTTCCATTTCTGGTCCTTCCACTTGTGGAAGCAGACCAGGCCCTGTCTCTTTGGTGTTTTTTCCAGAACTGACATACATTGTACGAGGTTACTACAGAGCCAAAGCCGTACTTCACCAGAGAATCTGTTTCTGTTGGCTCATCCTTTGCCTGGCTGGGGATTTTGTTCATTAATTTGTTCCCTCTCTACCACCCCCCATCTCAGATTTAGAGATGAAGTTAGAAAAAACGCTTCAAATCAGTTTGCAATGATGGAGGTTGTTTTTCTTTCTAGCTGCAAAGGGAAAAAAAAGCATCTTACTGACACAACATTTATAATATCCCAAGGCTTTTAAAAATGAAGCAAGTGCTTTTCAAGGAATTCCTATTTAATAGAGTAATTCTGACATCAGTAAATCAAACCAGAAATTTGCCCCTACTCCTTTTTTTAAGCTACAGGATATGTGTTATGTATACTCTGTGCCATGTAGGGTTTTTACAGAATCCTCAGTATCGCAGCTTTTCTGAACAAAAGCATAGCTTGCTTCTTTGGACAGTTGCAGAATATATCGTCATTAACTTTCCTCAAGCACTTTCAACACACTGATTTATTATTTCATAAATGCAAGTTATTTTGCATACAGGGGTCCAATGCAATGTAACAAATAAGATAAAATTCTTGGCTTTTATATGAAGTCAGTCTTCTAAGCTTGTTAAATATTTTATCTCAAGACATGGATGCCTGTTTTCTCCTTCTCTTTATTTTACTTTGTTAAACAGAAATTTGTGTCTCAGTGAGAAACTATTTCTTACATTATACCATATCACATCCTTAACTGAAGATAGAATACTTAGGGAATTCCTGTTCATGCGGCTTGTTGGTTTTGTGCTACTGTGCTTTGCAAAGGAAGTCTTCCAATCCTTTGTAGATATAAAACTAGAAATGATATTTTTTTGGTCCTGAATGAATGATTAAAGGATCTCCCCATGCAGTCTTTAGTTACTATTTTTCCCGTGATGCTTATTTTTAAGCAGGAACATTTAACATATTTGGCTGCAATGAGAAAGGAAAATACAAAGCACATGCAGGCTGATTTTCTGCATTGTGTATATTTCCAGCCAATTACAATAGCCAAGATCTGTGCCTAAGTAAATACAGTTATTTTTATTGTTCTGGATATCTTTTTCATTATGTACACTGAATTTGTGACAAAATTGTTTACACTTCTGTGAACATTGATGAATAACTTCCAATCTCCTCATAGCAGACACAACAGAGCAGGGCAGGCAGGGATGTTCTGCTTTCCTGGGTTAAAAGTATTTGCCATTTGAGGAATCAGCTACATTGGGTCTTACATGCAGTTGCTCCTTTCTGAGTGCTGAGGTGGGTGTCACAGATTATGTGAGTTTTATCTGTCTTTTAAAAATATTCCAGAAGGCAAAGGCTCCTTGATTTGTGGCCAATAGTTTTTTCTAGGAAGAATTCCTGTTGCTCACTGTGCGGAACTGAAGAGCTGCACAGCATGCTGAGGCAACAGGCTTATATTCATTCATCATCAGATCATGATGACATCTAGATTTTTTAGCCTGCTTATTTTTCTGTCATGCCTGTTTAACCATATAGAGGTTAAGGGAAAAGTACTTGTTATTGGACTGGAGCAGCAATTTTTTTGACGTTCAAAGAAGTTACAGGTGCTTGTTCTCGACAGTTTTTTTACATTCTGCTTGGAATTGTCTCCATCATCTTCAGCATTTGAAGCTGTTCTTTTAGAATAGAGCTGGTTGTGTTGTATTACATTCCATAGTTACGATCTCCACAGTGATTGATTTTAAGTTGTGTATATTAATGACAGTCAAGGTCATCACTGGGATTTGATTTAATTAAATTATCTTATGATATCAAAAACATAGCTGACTTGGCAGAAAGTAGAAACTTTGTGGGAAGCTGGATGGTGCTAAGCAAGGTGGGAAGGAGGTATGAGTGATTGTTTTCTGGTTTTAAGATAGGGTTTAGCCTAATTTAAATTCTTAGAGTATTAAATGTGCCACAGTATATTGTGGATGAATTGTTTAAGAATTCACTGACACTTAATGTTAGAGAATTCAAGCTGGTAGATCTTTATTATCAGACCTTTGAACTAATTTGGTTTTGGTCTTAAGCTTACAAAGCACTTTCTTAATTAGATTAGCCTGCCATGATCTCCCGGCAATTTCAAATGTTAGTGGCAATAAGGACAAATACAATTAATTAATCCATACATATGAAAGGAAAGGGATAAGTGTTTACCCCAGCAGGAAAAACTCTCCTATAACCTCAGAGTCTCACTGCAACTTGTTGCAGTTTTTTTTTAATGCAACCGTGGGTTATGTGTCTGCTGGAATGCGTGGAAAACTTATTATGGCATATACTTTGAAATGTACTCCTATTAATAAAATTGTAATCCAATTGTTTATTTTGAAATTACAAGGGGTACACATTTTCCAATTCAGAAATGTGAAACTGACCTCAGGAGAAATTTATGTCCTTATTACAAACATTTGAAGTTGGCATTAATATTTATTTCAGTAATGTTGCTTCAAAGTATGGTCTGATGTTTTAATTTTGCGTGACATTTGAGAAGAAGCATAGTCTAAGTGATTTTCTATAAATACGTTGACTTCGTAATATTAAAGACTTTATTCTTTAGTGGAAGTTAATAGCACTGTTACCATGGAATACTTATTCCTTTAATTTCATGTAAATTTAAATTTTATGATGTTTGCTTCTCCAAGATTATATAATCCCTTTTTATTGAAAAGAATCACAATTATGCAAATAATCATACCCAAGGAGACAAGCAGCAATTAACTGCAAAAGACAGGCTGTTACTGTAAGAGTTTATTCTCAATGAACATAACATGACTTCCTTTAAAATAAACCTTTATTTAAAGAAATCAATTTGACATAGTTTTTGAAAGAAAGCAATTCATTCAGACAGAAATTTCTCATTTTAGGATTATGTTCAGTAGCATCTTTGGGTTTTTTGCTTTGTCTCCAAATGCATTATTTCTGTGCATGGAGAATGGAAAGAGGAAAGCTTGAGCATCAGCATGGACTCGGCTGGCTTTGTTTCTAAGAAAGCCTGTAAGGGATTTGCCTTTCTACAGGAGGCCATTAATGGAGCAAAATAATCATCCGTAAGCATGGAGTTATGCAGTCCAATAGTCAGCAGTCACAGCTATGCAAAGGTAAAGTAATGCTCAAAAGAGCTGTGTGGATTACTACTAACTTCCCTACAGAAGGAATGTATTCTGATCCAGTCATGTGCCATGTATTTTGCTTACACTCGAAATGATGCCATAGTCTCCTGCGTGATTTGGAACACACTTTAAAATGTTCACAGATGGCTTGAGAACATACTTAAGAGCTATCTTTCCTTGGATATCTTCCCTGTGCTTGATGAGAGGCTTGCAACTGTAGGCAGTGTAAGTGCTGTTTTATATTAGAATTAATCTTCCTTTCCCATTTTCCTATGTTGTGAACTAAAAAGAGTTGGAGGAGGAGGAGATTGCAGCTAGTTTCTTCCTCAGTAACTTTGATACTATGAGGTCCTAAGAATTCTCAAGGGAGATTGTGGAAGGGAACAACATGGGAGTTAAATGTTGGATTTGAGCTAGTCAGAGGGCAAGCAGAGTGTCATAACTCACAGTGTAGCACAGCTACAAGGGCAGGCCTCATACATGAGCTGCCAAAATCCTCTCAGCTACTGTATACTAGGTAAAATATGTACTACCAAATGTGTTTTCTCTTGTCTCTTTACAGGAAACAGGTAGATGTGAATAAAATCTGAGACTAGGGCTAGTTGCTCCATAAAGAAAAAAAGATGTTCTGTTCTTCCTCCACTTTCTCTTCCAGTGAATCAGCATTGGGAGATCCCCCTGACTTTAAGGAGGATTGTTGCTTCAAACACAGTTGTTAATTGTACTCAAGCTCAGGAAAGTCTGATGGCTGCCAAAAGTCTGAGAAGTGGCAATAGATTGTGTGATTCACATACCAAGAGCTGTCAGAAAGCTTCATAGCTACAGATAGTTGTTATTAGCACACTTTGGAAAATACTTTTTTTTTGTGTTAGTGAATGGGCTGAAAGCAATGGTCTGAGTTTCAACAAGGCCAAGTGCCGGGTCCTGTTGTTGGGTCACAACAACTCCATGCAGTGCTACAGGCCGGAGATATGCCTGGTGGGAAAGGTCTTAGTTGTCAGCCAGATGAATAGATGAATATGAGCTTTGCCTCAAAATCACTAATATCTCACAGCTGGCGTTAAAAGCATTGCAGCTCAGACAATCTCTGTTAGGTGGTGTGACTATATTTTGTTCAGTGAACATTAAGCATAAGAAGTAGGGTTGATCCTTTCTTTAAAAGTAATACACTTTGGAGATCATGTCTGATAAAGTGCAGAAAGGTCAAGGAGAAAGAGTTACCCAGACAGATGTTTCCTGCCCACTTTAGTGTATTTTGGAATTGGCTTTCTCAAAAAAAAAAAAAAGACCTCTTTTGTGTGAACTAAGTAAACCTGAAAGGCAAACTGCTTGAAAAGCTGAGTTTCAACAGGCTGGAACTTCCTCTGTTTATACTTTATTAATAAAAAAATCAAACCCCAGGCAGAAAGTGAGTGTTGATGATGACCACTTTGTTATGCCTGTAGAGTAAAATGAGGAAATCAGCTATCAAGATAGGATGAGGGAACAAAAGTATCTAGTTCTGTTATTGCATTGGCTCAAAGTATAATGTCTCTTATTATTTATTTAAGACTGAATACAAAGGACTGAAACTACTTTTAATTAAATCATAAACTTCAGAGAAATTGATATAATTCACAAAAGTACTGAGCATTTTTAAAATAACTATTTTTTTTTAACAAATATATTCATTTGTAAGGAGTCCCTGAGTAAGTTATCTATCGAGATGTAAAATGTTAAAACTTTAATAAAAACATAACCATTATTTTGATCTCCTTGCTGATGTAAAGCACTAGGGAACAGGAACCTTAAGATAATGCAAAAATGAGAAGAAAAGGCTAAGATTTGTGGAAAGGTTATTTTGAATTGCACAAGAAATGTATAATACTTGAAAAAGGTATTTATGTGCATAGCATTTATCTAAATACTATATCAAGATCTTTTTCTAAGAACTCTCTTGGTGCACATATGTCTCTTCTCTGATTTCACTGTTTCAATTTACAGTGACACAACCACTCTTTGTTTAATATATTCTAGGTAGTACATCAAAAAAATAATCTTCAATCCCATAAGCCCCTAAAACTGTAGCTGTAATTTTAATATATATACATATCTTTATATATATACACACATATATATGTATATGGATGTGTACATATACAGATATACTGGTGATCTGGAGAGAAGTTGTGGATGAAATTAAATGTTCTAAATTTTTTGAGTCAGCAGTCAGTGAAATATATCCTATGTAGTAGCAGTAATTAGTTTAAATAACTGTTAGCTAATCTGTACTTGCTTTCTGAAATTTTTTTTCCAATATGGAAAAATCTGCTCTCACAGCTAGTTTTTTTTTTTTTGTTTTTTTTTTTCCCACCCAGGTTCAGAGATCGGTTTGTTATTCTTCACAAATAATTAATAGAATAAAAGGGAAACTGTGAACAAGCTATGTAGTAGGAACCCCTGTGATTTTGGACATTGTATAACTGGCATGAGAAAACTGAACTACATTTAATTTTTTTAACTTCCTCTGCCATTTCTGAATCTATGAGATAAAACGCTAATGAAATAATCAGTGGACTTTAGAGAGTTTTTCTCAGCTCATATCTCCTCTTTCATTTAGCTAATATATCATGAAAAAGGGCTGACTTCATTGAGCACCTGTATCAAAACACGCCTAACCAGGAATCTTGTGTAAGAAACATCTGAAAACTGAAGGCTGTTTCTCTGTTGTTGTTTTTTTTTTTTCTTTTTTTTTTCTTGTAGTATTTCTCAATTCAGTGGTAATAAAAAAATAGTCATTGCTGATACTGCACCTCAGTAGCTGACACCTGAGGTATTTTGGGAAAAATTTTAGCAGTGTTACAGTTTAACATGCTACAGCATCTTACTGAGATTTCTTCTAGATTAGACAGATTACAAACAGGTTTTCTTCCAGAGTTTCAGTAGTGTACAAAACATAACTAGACTGATCGGTATGATAGAATTATCCAAATTGTTTCAAAGGAAATTTCTCCAAAAAAAAACAGAAACAAAACAAAAGCTACAAACAAAACAAAACAATAAAACCCAACAAAACAGAAAAAAACCCCAAACCAAACCCACAGAACCAAACAAAAAAGTTCTGAATTAAATAAAAAGTCCACTTCAAACGAAGCAGGTTGGAAATGCTTTTCAGAATGGACATTTTGTGATGAAAGAAAAGCTGCAAAAAAAATCCCTGTATGAAAATGCAATAGTGTATTTGAATATATGCAAAATTTTTTTATGTTTGGTGTCTTGGCTCCCCTAAAATTTATGTATTTCTGAATTCTAAGGAATTTATCTATACTGAATTCTTTTAAATTTGGAGTTTATCCAGAACTTTGTATTTTTGTTTGGACAAACAAAAGAACATTTGTTGACAGTACATGCTCGTGCTTTGAGACCAGCAATAAGTTTTAAATTTGTTTACAAAAAATCTATAGGACGTTTTTATGCCAAAATCTTTCCGAAGGTCTTAGTTTAGAAACAGTGAGCTGCCCTTGGGTAATGAATTGAAACAGGTGATACTCATACAACACAGGCTCTAATGAACAGAGGAGAAATAGGAGATACCAAACACACAGACGTGCCTCAGGAAGAGGTAAAAAGCACAGACAATCTGCTGAACACCACAGTGTTTTCTGTTCTATTTGTGCAACAGGAGGTTAGTGGGAGAGATGGAGAGAATCTAAAGAGGGTTACTGGTGAACTTGCTCAAAAACACCTGCAGAGAATGCTTTGCACTTATGAGCTAGAATGAAATCTCTATTTTCTAATTTCTCAACTATTCTTTCTTAACATAAAAATATATTATTTTCCTTTTAGAACTACTAATGCCAAATTTTATCCCCTAAACCCAAAACCAGGCACCAAAACCTGCAGGAGTTAAGTATAACCCTATATGAGAACATTCTTGGTATTTGCTATAGCAAATGTTTCAGTGAATGAGTCTGTATAATAATAATAACAATAACAATAATAATAAAAATAAAATTCCTCTCTTCTTTCTGCATGTCTCTCTCTCACACCAAGTGCTATAAGAACTTCGAGCAATGAACAACTTTATTCTGTGCAGCAGTTCACTCAAATATATTCAACATTATAAGAAACTCTTCCCTTTGCAAAATGATACAGAACTTGTATTTGTTTCATTAAGTGTCTTATCTAGGTAGTTGGGGTTTTTTAATTATTTCTACTTTGAAACTGTATTTGTTTCAAATATTATGACTATGTACTTCTAAAATTTTTCTAAAAAAGGAGTATGAGCTACCAGTTACCCACTATTCCCTCCATTGAGCTTATTTGACCCTCCTATTGGTATAGCTGGGAAGGGAGGCAAGACCGTTACATGTGGCTAAATCCCAGCTGCTGAAGATTTGAGAAACCCATCCTTAAATTTCTCAGGCTGGGTTTTCTTTCTCAAGTCCTGTATTCTTAAGAGCTTATAGTTAGTTGTTTATAAAACAGCTCTAATAAATGACCAGGCAAAACCAAGCCCGTGCTGAAGGCTATACTGTAGAAAAGTACTCTGGAAAGCTTGAGCAAAAAGCTTAAACTTAAGAATGTGTTTAAAGTTTTTAAGCTTCTCAATTGCTCTCTAGTTTACAAGTTCTCGGTGTTCTTCAGTCTTAAAAATACATAAACTTGTTATTCTGAATTCAGTAGAAGAGTACTTGACTTGGAGTGTGGCAATTCCATCTTTAGTTTACATAATGTAATAAAAAAGGAGGCAAAAGGACTCTATGGACAGCAGAAAACTGCTGGTAAACTATAATTCAGAAAATACATGCTGTGGGTTTATCCTGCTGTCACAAATTACTGTAAAGAGTTACAAGCCTGGAAAGAGAATACAGGCAATCTCATATGTGACTAGTCTCCAAAGAGAGTACTGTGCAGGTTGTATTAGATCCAAAATATACAGGTGCTGTTGGATTGTAAACGTAGGTAGAAAGATGTGCAGCTAACTCTCCACTGCAATGCCAATTTAAACTACTGTCTATAGTAATCACAATTTGGACCAGAGGGGGAAAAAATGATTTCTAAAGGAGCAATAAGAAATCCCAGAAGAATGAATATTCAATCAGGAGAATATCATGAGATGAAGGATCCTGTTTATATTTGTATTGAATTCCTGCTGTGAAAGGAATTGCTACAAGTTTACAGCATCATGTAGAACTTCATGTTCCTTTAGCTGTGAAGGTGCTCAGGTTTTTGTTCTCAGTTTGCAGAGAACAGTTTGCTTTCTTTGCACTAGTTAACATTGTCACGACTCTTCTAGTTACAGGTGTAATTCAGACCATAAACAATCCATCTAGGAAGCATGGAAACATTTCTAAATGTTTTTACATCATCTGCATCCTCCTCTTTTCTCCACAACACAGTGCTCACAGTAGGTTGCTGCTTAAAAGAAAGGACTTTTTCCGTGGCTCAGTTTTGACCCTTGAAGACCCTATGGGTCTTAAGGATATCAGGTACTGTATCTACTATGTTTGAGTCATGAAATGAAATCAAAAACCCTTATCATGCAATGCTCTTTTCTGAAGATTGGCTGAGAAACCTTTTTGTCATCTAGTCCAGTATGCTGGACTGGAAATGCTCAAAATGCTCTCTGAACATTTCCCTTCTCTGGAATAAGAAAACATAAGAAACAGACCAGAATGTTGTATCCAGTATAGGCAGCTACCTTACATTATGAAGATCAACAGCAAAGAAATAGGTATGATAAACAGATAAGCAGAGATAAACAGGATAACTGTTAAAGCAATATATATGCTGTGCAGGGTAACGCATACAGATAAACACATTCAAAGCCTATGATTGTCTTTTTTGCTTTTGTAATTGTGTGGTGTGTGTGACAAAGAATTATCAAACAAAACTGTAAAAGAAAATAAATAGTCATTAAAGTAGGAAAAATGTGTTTCTTGCAGATGATAGCAATGTTACAAGTGAAGAGATTCATAGTCCATGTTGCCTAAAGTCTACCTTTTGCAGGTAAAATGTTGCCTTAATTTCCCCCTCCTCCAGAAATAAAAGTGTGCATTCTTTTCCCTCTATATGTTTCTGTAGAGGCAAAAAAGCAAAATTTAGGAATTTCACAATGGTTTCCATTCTCTTGATTTATGGATACCTTTTCTAATGGTAGTAAAACTTCTGAGAGTTTGCAAGAAAGCTGGGAGAAAGTTAGATTTTCTTTTCTGTTTTGAAAGTGCACAACTAATTTAATAGTATACAAAAAGGAGATGGGGGTGGGTAGGTTTTTTGGTTGTGGTGGTTTCTTGTTGTTTTGGGGTGAGTGGGATGGCGTTATTGTTGGGTTTTTTTGTTGTTGTTGGTTGGTTGATTTATTTTTCTTTTTAATCACACCAGTATCAACAGGATTGCCTGTATTCTTTGGGGATTTTTTTAAGAAAACATTTTCTTCTTTTTATGTTGAGAAGATTTTTTTCCAAACTTTGTGAGAAACAAGGCATTTTGAGTTATTTTTGGTTTCACTAAATCACTGTTAATTTGCCTTTGATAATTGGTTGGTTGGTTTGTTTCTTTCTTTTCCAGTACTCCTACCATTTTTTCATTTTAGTGAATTTCTAATGTAAGAGCCTATTAAGTAGAAAGGATCATTGAAAGGTCTAGACTAACAAAAAAGTTACAAATGCATAGCATAAACTTATTACTAAGTTACTGAGGATCTCCTTCTACGGCTTTGGAACTTATTCATTGCTTCATATCTACTTGCCCTTTTTTCCAACATGATAACTCTTCCGGTATTTACTTCTCTGGTGTATATCACCCTTCTGAACTTGTAGAAACCCTACCTTTGGATAGCCTTTATTTTTGTGAGATGAACAAGCCAACAATGCCTAATCCTCGCTCATTTAGCAGATTCTGTTTTCCTGACCCTGCTGTTCCAGAAGTTCTTAATTTTACCATGTTTTGCTGTGGTATACTATTTGTACTTTAGACACCTCTTTGAGGTGTCTATATCTTAGAACAGTATTTTAAATTTTCTCAGCTACATGCTTTCTGGTTTGAATTATAGAAGTGGAACCTTATCCTTTTCAGTTACTTACATACAGCTGAAATTCTTTTTGTTATCCCTTAAGAGAGTATGTTGAAAGTTTTCCTTGATCCCTTGTATTCATTTAGTGATTTCTAGGAATTGCCTCTTGCATTTATGGGTACAGAATGTTAAGATATTTAAATTATTTCACATGGTCATAAAATATTTTCCTGTGGCACAAAGATGTGTAGTGTACATGAAGATGCCACACAGAAAGTTTTACTAGCAGCCATTTATGTTGCTCACCAGAGCTGACTCATAAATTTTGCTGTTTGTGAGTAATGCTCCAGTCTTGTACACCTGCTACTGTAGCTTTTGTGTTGTTCCACATCATTGTGCATGCTTTATGGCGGCGCTTTGGGCACAGGATTATGTTCTAGAAACCCCAGAATCCTGAGGCATGTAATAGATCTACCCGACTGGTTTGGAGCCATTCTAATGAAAGAACAGTGCATACATTTTTTAAAATAAGGAACAGATTTATTAGTTAATAGGCATTCAAAAACATATGCTAGCTATTATAAATGACAGCAGGAATTTGATGTCAGAATCTGCAATGACAAACTCAGTATCATAATCAAATTATGAAAGATGTACAGTGCCATCCATTCAATCTTTGTGTAAAGAGCTGAGACAGGATAGTCCAAAGGTGATTTGAGGTCAAATGAAAAGTGTGATTTTAATAAAATCATGATATGAAAAACAAATTCTTGCTCGCTGAATAAAACATCAGCCTTTTATTTTGTGTCTTTATGGCCATAGAACACTGCTGTCTGAAGATATTTAGTACTTCTCAACATTATGAATCCTTTTTGTCTTTCCAGGACTTGAGAACTTGGGTTTCCTAGGGAACGCTTGTAGATTATTTAGGATTTTTGAGATGTTACTCCGTGGCTGTGATTAGAGTTGCTTTTATCTGTTTAAATAAACTTAATTTTGTTTTAAACCACAACACAAAAGGTTGGAAAGTTCAAATATGAACAGTTGCATGCTATCAGAATTATATGATCTTGAATACATTAATTCTGGAACAAAGAACAGTTAAATATATACAGCCATTTCATCCACCATAATCTGTGTTTAGAAGTTTTAGTAAGGCCAGGTATCATTATGCTCTCCCAACTGCAAATATCTGGTGAATTAAATGTCAATGACTTAATTTTGGTTTTGCTCAATATCCTTGGGGTCATGCAATTCATCTGTCAACAGCAGTCTAAAGCTTATTCAGAAAGCCTTATACTCACAAAACCGGCAGGTTGTTGTAGGACTACCTGATTTTACCAAAACATTTTATGTTGACTATCACCATCTGAGGATGCTTCATGCGATGTCAAGCTAAATAACCATAAAGCCTTTCCCCCTTTTTCCCTTGCTCATATTCTCCATATTCTTTTTTTTTTATTTAATGGAAATAATCTGTGCAACTTTCTTGAATGACAAATATGGAATGTCAAAATCACATGCTTCATGCAAGAAAGATGGTGAAGGAAAACAAAGCAAGAGCAATAACAGAAAATAAGATAAAAGATGTGGGTTTTCTTTCCTGTCTGTTTTCTGACAAATTCTCTTTTACTGTCATACTACATTTGCCTTCTTATAAAACAAGATACTTACATTCACAAAAGCTGCTGGTTTACAGTGCTAGGAAAAGGGGAATGTATAGTTTTACATCCCTCAGTGAGAGAGGAATGATGCAGTCACCTACTTCCTCTGCACTCTTCCTATCTTTCTGACACTCCCTCTCCCTTTCTCTCTCCCTTTTCTTTTCTGTAAAGTTTTTGACATCTAATCCAATTATGTTGTAGTTCATCTTCTCCATGCCTTAATTTTCCTTAGAGAATATTTTAAAGTGTTGGGTTATGTATTCTTCTTTTATAGACTGTCTAAAGAGTATCTGCGCTCCCCCTCTTGAGGACAGTTTTGTGTCAGACACCCACAATGAATAGCAGAAGTCTGTCTTTGACAGGAATACATATACTGACCTTCAATTAAGCTGCAGGTTAAGACAATACTGGAAAATCAATAGCTCATTTTCTGTCTTTTGTGCTCAGATTTTGATGTTTACTAAGATAAAGGATGACAGTGCTAAAGGCAGGAATCTTTGCGGAA
Organism: Pedionomus torquatus; assembly: GCA_013398155.1. Lineage (NCBI taxonomy): Eukaryota > Metazoa > Chordata > Aves > Charadriiformes > Pedionomidae > Pedionomus > Pedionomus torquatus. Next base: position 101,390 of record VZRU01020779.1, read on the forward strand.
CATCCATTGATGTTGCCACAGGCTCAAGGGCCTAATCTTTGCAAAGCTTCCAAACACTAATATGTCAATAGATATCAACTGTAGCATTATATGACATCCACTAGCTTTGAATTTTCATCAAGGAATATTTTCTGTTCTCCTCCAGTCTTCTGACCCAGAGATTAGCAGGAAGGATCGTGAATAATCAGAACTCAGTTCATTGGATATTAGAGTTACTGTGAGGAAAATCTGTAGCATAAGGCTTAAACTGTTTGCATCTGATTTTTAGGTTCAAGACCTAAGTTGCAGATTCTGGTGCCTGCAAGTTTGATTTTTCTTTTTTTCTTTTTTTCTTTTTTTTTTTTTTTTTCCTTTTTATGCGTGTGTGAGTTTTGTTTACCTGTGCAATCTATCCTGGTAGCTGCTTCCTTATCTTAATTCTTCCAAAATCTGTGTGGACACCCAAAATAGAGAGGAGAGATGGAGATCTGCTCTTTTGGCACATTCCTATCTGGTAAGTTAACTGCTACCTCCAACTAATACTTGCCTAATTGTACACACAACAGCAATTGACTAATTAACCTGTGAGGTGAAAGTTAATGGATGAAGAAAGGAACTTTCTCACAATGGCGAAAGAGAAATAATTAGCAAAAGATGGATAGTTTTGTATACTATAGGTGTAAATATATCTTAATGGACTACTTTTCTTCTTCATTTTGACAAATTTTGGAATAAGAAAACCTTACTTCTAATCCAAATATGTTTTTTTTTTTCCAAAGGAAATATATGAAAACTTTTTACTTTTACAAGAAAACCTATTTAAATATCACCAGTGTTGTTAAAAATGTTTTTAAGAGGGAAAAGGGAAGTACATGACCCTGATGTGAATGCATTCAGTCCTGGAGCAGCTCCCTGTGCCATGTCAGGAGAACTCATGTGGTGAGGCTGTCTGCCAGGGAGAGACGCGGGGGCAGACATAAGGAAGAAAACAATGCAAATTGGAAGGACAAAATAGGAGGGGAGAAAGGCTAATTATGTGTCTCCCTCCAACTCCCTTTCCCCATCTACTCCTGTAATGACAACTGTTTGACCTTTACTGTAGCTGGAAGTTACTGTAAGCAATACACTGGATTTATCATAGATGCATTCCTGAAGACAGCAAGTCAGATTTCAACCATAAGAAATTAAGCATTTGCAAAGTATCAAAATGAAAGTACACCTTGTCCTAAATATATTTAAATTTTGACCTAAAAGCTACGGTCGTCAGTTCTTACTAAGCCTTCACAAATTGGTAGCTATTATTAAATACTATTAAAATACATAAATCAGATAAAAAATTGGAACTTGGGACAACAGTTTAGTATGTTATGCCATGTTGTATTGGAAAAAGTGTTTGGCTTTGCCCTGATATATGTTTTAAGCCTACAAATTAAACATTTGTTCCTATTCCATGTTGACCTGGCTGGCTGGAGTGGTTTTAACTAGCGGTGACTGGCAGCCTCCAGTCGACTAAAGATCTGGCAATTGTGACGTGAGACCCTGAAGCAGAGAAGTGTAAAGGTCAGAAAACATATAATGTCCCTTACAAGCTCCTGGAGGGAGGATTCCCAGGAGACTGTCTGCCTCTTAAATGGGAGTACAGAGAGAAGTGGAGTAGTTGTGTGTGAAGGAAGTGAAATGTAGCTATGTTCGTGTATGTGAATAAGAAATCTTCTGCTCATTTTGTGTTTTGTGCTGGGTCCCAGAGCACCTTTTATTTTCTTTCACATTTTTGCAGGTTAGCAACTCTTCTTTCTTCAAGTCTATTTTTTTGTGAGCCTTGCACATCACATCCTAAAAAGAATAAAAAAGGGTACAGTTCTCCCCAGGCAAGGTTTCTGCCTACCCAATAATCCCACTGACATGCTGCTTTCTGAGGCACTTGCTGTGTGCGAGCGTGAGATTTTACAGAGGCAGAGCGGCACAGGAGTGCTGGAGGCATTCTTCTAACGAGCTGTCCAGGTTACTTTCAGATTTGCTATTTTATATGCCTCCTTAATTCAGGAGAATCTGGATACTGGGATCTCCCTACCACTTCTTTCCATGCAGATTTAAAGAGAGAAGAGCTTAGTTCTTTCCTGAACTTTTTCAGCCTTTCATTATTAGTAGTAAAAGTAATAGCAACATGACCTCATACACAAGCAATGATTTTTCATATCTTTAATAATTGGTATGATGATTCCATTCCCAACAACACACCCAAGTTCATTTTTTATATTACTGTCTTTTTAAAAGCTGGAAAACTCAGCTTTTCCTCTGGTCACAGAAAAGCAAGGAAGCAGAATTTAATATATTGTTTTCTCCCTTTCCCATAAATTCTGCAGTGATCAGTAAAGTAGAAGCATCTTCATGTGGGAATATAAAGCCTGGCAAAAACTTTGATTTGAGCACTCTAACTCAGATTTTGAATTTTCACTTTGCATGTTCCTGACAGTGTCTCCACAGCTGGTAGAATCCAAATATATTTCTGAAGTGGAAATGTAAGCAAGTATCTGTTTCCAATGTAGTTCAGCAACTGCAACTCAGGAAATAATAGTAAAGTCCTATAACAACTGTTGAAGCTCTATTCCTTCCTCAGCTTGATATGATTGTATGAGAGGTTCTTCAAAATGCACTATATGATGAATTTGGTATGAAACTATCACTAGTTCACTTCGAAGATGATTGCATAGATTAATGCTTTAATTCCTCTTTTATATTGAAAGTAGATGAGCAACGCAACTGGAATGTGTACTTGAAAATGCAGAAAAATGTGTATGAATTTGAATTTTCTTACTGAGAAATTTAATGAACCAGAGAGGCAATGATTCACTCCATAAACGGAATAAGGCTCCAGTTTCCATAGCTATCACCTGTTATTTCACTCTTCTGGAGCAGAAAAAATGAATCTGGTCTTAAGGGGGTTGATACGGAAGGAAAGGAAGAATAAAGTGAATTAAAGCTGATGTTGGAACTAACATGGAATTGATATTGTTCCCATGCAAAAAAAAAAAAAAAAAAAAAAAAAAAAAAAAAAAAAAAAAAAAAAAAACAAAAAACAAAAAAAACCAACAAAAAAAACCAACCTTGTCAAGTAGACTTCTACAAATATCTCCATTAAAACTGTATTTACTGAAATTATAATTGAAGTTCAATGGAGCTGAGTAATCAGTATGTTCACTAAGTCTCTTCTTCTGGTGATTGATTATGAGTGGGTGGTTGGTGTTTTTTTTAAACAAATATTAATAGTGTAAGAAATAATTCTGAGCTCCAGAGCTCACAAGTAGTTCAGTAGCCATTTACTGCTGTAGATTGGGATTTTGTGGTAAATCAGTTAGGTCCCACAGCAGTAAGACCTTCCAGCACAAGTACTTCTCTGTGTGGATTTTACTTTCCTTTTGCAAATACTGGTGCATAGTACTTTTAAATTAACTCTGCACAAATGTGTATACCAATAAGTTAGTCACTGAAGTGTTCATAAAAATCAAACACCCCAAAGGATGTGAGCATGACCTAGGAGAAATGATTTAATAAAATAAGCTGAATATTCAGTTTTACTCTTTTCCTCAAGAAAATTGTTTTAGCATGGACAGAACCTTATACTAACAATTTATATAAATACCTCTGTATACCTACTGATGTTTCTGCCTGGGGGGCCTCATACATTCAGTCACAGCCAGCTTACGGAGAGGTGTTGTTTATTTTAAAAAAAAAAAAAAAGCTGTTGTTTGCATGTAGAAATGTTTGAGCTTGAGTGAATGCAATTGCACTCACTTCTGTGTCATTCCAAAGCCTTTGGAGTCCCTCAAATACATGTTTCTCTGTGGCTCAAGTAGAATTGGCACAACTGCACATCTGCTTGGTTTTGTTCATATCCACTTGGCAGAATTTACTTTGGCACAGTAACAACTTGTGGAGTCCTCTTACTTTGCACCTATCGTGAAGAAGGAAATGGCTGCCTTAGCTAAATTTGTGATGATGTGTTTGTGTTCTCATGCCTTTACTTCAGTTGTGTTTTGCAATCTATGCATCTCATACATCTTTCAGCTGTGAGGCCTCCCAGAAAAGTCTGGCTGAAATACTTTTCCCTAAGGATGAAAAGAGCTCATCACTGAAGAATACATATTTTATTCCAGATTCTTCTGCTGTTTCTTTATATGTAAGGCATTTATAAATTATTTTATAAAAAATAATTGAGAAGTCAATTTTTGGAAGTTTTCCTTAAAAATGATGGGGTCTATAACTGAGAAATCTCAGAGTTAGCTCTGCAAATGGGATTCAAAGTAGCAGTCCTTGACTAACTCTATGATCCCAGACCTAAGTTCACTTTCAGAAATCAGCGTAAGATGTCCAATAAGACATAAAGGTCATGTTTTAATGGCACTGTGATATAATTTGGCAGTTTACTGACAGATCTGAGCAATCTGACCTAGTTGAAGATGTCCCTGCTCATTGCAGGGGCGTGAACTAAATGACTCTTAAATGTTCGTTCTGACCCAAACTATTCTATGATTCTGTCCCAACAGAGTTTTCACTACATAGGCTTCTTTAATGTGTCCAAACAAAAAACAGTAACAAGAAAAACATGGGATTTTCCAGGACTACTCTGGGTGTAAAAAATAATCCTAAATTATGAAATGGCAAGACATTGTTGCTGATTCCAAAACTATGTAGTAAATTTTATTTTTCTTCATAGGTGTCCAGCATTTACAAAACAGTTTATTTGGAAATACAAAAGTGAATAAAGTGTCCAGATACTTACTAATTCTATATGTAGTCTTCAAATATAAGCATAGTTTTGCACTGTGGATTAACAGAGTTTAAAAGTACACCTTGAAGGTGTCATTCAATTTGCTATGTAATTAGTAAGTTTAAATTTAGGTAAAGATGCATTAAAATTTGGAAGTATCATCAAAAGCTTTGTATTTAAGCTCCAGGTTTTAAATTAGTTGCCACCTGAAAGTAACCATAAGAGCTCTAAATTATGCTGGTATAGTATGTCACTGGAGTCTCCTTTGTCATCTAACATCTGGAAACCCCTTCAAATTGTTGCCATGTTTCCTGTATAGAGCTGAAAGGAATGGCAAAAATCTAAAAATCTGGAAGCGTTTATTCATACTCATTTCCTGTATCACCTTCTGTTTGTCCCAAGTGGTTCTGTGGGATTTTAAATAAAAAGTATGACCCTTCTGTGCTGAATTTGGCAGTCATTTTTTAAGGTTTCCATGAGTTTTTGAATAGAAAGATTGTAGAGAGCTTCTGTTGTTCAGCCCACATGCAACTTCTTGTTAACATTGCTCTGAATGGGGCAGGCTGGATGGGGCTTTGAGCAACCTGGTGTAGTGGGAGGTGTCGCTGCCCATGGCAGGAGTGGTTGGAACTCGATGATCTCTGAGGTCCCGTCCCACACTAAACATTCTATGATTCTATTAAATGGCAGTTGAACAGATGAATGAAAACTGGTTAAAATGAATCAAAGACATTGTGGATAAAATTTTTTCAAAATTTTTCTAAGCGATCCTCAAGATCATGTCCTTTTGAATGAAAACTGTTCTTCAGTGTTTGTCACACAAACTCATACTTAACATTTTCAGGAGTGACCAGTTTGTTATGGTGCAGAAGTTTTTACCCATTATTTTAGTTTGTGTGCTGCCATCTAAATGGAGACCAAATTAATACTAATGTTCTCTGACCTCTTCGATTGCAATGCTAATGATATGCTACTCCTGTTAGAATGCAACTGCCTCCCACATCTGGAGCAATGAGGCTATAAATGGCTTGGAATATTCTGGACAAGACATGATGTGCCACCATCAAAATACACTTTAACTGTGGATTACACAGGGCCATGCTCTCTTTTATTGAACGCTCAAAATAGACAAAACATGAATTTAGTGACTTTGTCAGAGAAGCTTCTAAATTCTGTATGGCAGCCTAATCTGGAATTGTGAACTGTTGGTTTTGCTTTTTTTTTATTTGGTGTAAGGTCATACACGTTAAGAACTTTAGTACCTTTTTAAACAGCAGTGTGGGGTTACTGAAGGCCTTGAGAATTACAATGCATAAACATGCATCTGTCTGGAATAGCTGATCATTGTAGATCTCTTCCAACTGAAATGTTCTATTCTATTTCATTCTATATTCTGTTCTGTTCTAATACTGTAGATGGCTGGCCTGAATAATGAAAACACATGCTTGCCACAACTAAATCTCCTTTTAAAAGAATTTAAAGAACAGCAATTGCAAATATGTTATTTGCATTTTAATGCAGTGACAACTTGCTATTGCTGATGTATCTCAGAATAAATGGCAAATGTGTAAATCATCTTTGAACAAGCACTGATGGCTCCCTTGTTTCACTTTGTACTAAGTCATTCATTTAGATTTGATGGGGTTTTTTTGTTGAAGGCATGTTAGCCAATATGGTAACTGTTGCTATACTCTTTTTAAACTATAGGCCTGTGCTTATGGGAATCTTGCCAAAGTAGATTATTAATTCAATTCATCTTGTCTGGGCTTCATGATTTTTTTTTTTCTTTTAATGTCAATTATTGAGGCGCCAATAAGGCATGAAAAAATGATGGGAGCTCATACATGTTCATGGCTAGAAAGTTTTACTGCTGAGCTATCAAAACATACCATCCAAAGACATGGATGAAATAAAAGTAAATACAATCTGTTTATCAGCCACGGTCCAGACATAGAGGCAGAAACAGTTATGATTATGGAAAGACCTTTGTTTGAAGAGAGACTAAAAAGAATAGGCCATAACAAGTACAGTAGCATAGTGAAGCATAGATGACCTGATTTTGTCTGAATTTTACAGTGAGCATATGTTTACAAATTAGTAGACTTCTTTTTTTTAATTCCTACTTATGTGGTTGAAACTATCCCAAATTCTCCTAGAAGAGCTGAGCATTAGAGATCAGCCACACATCAAAGATAAAAAGGAACAAAACTAATGCTAGAAATAAAGTATTCATCAGCTGTTCTTTAAGATATTTTTGTAAATTTTCTGTAGTATCCGGATAGTACATTTAGACTGTTTCTCTGAGATGAAACAGCAAATTTCCTTAACCTGTGCTGTAGGAAAAAGGAATGCCAGAATCCTATAGAGCAGACAGGAAAGTATTGAAGCAATAGTGACCACTAATGTGCTTGTAGTGCTTGAAATTTGGTAGAATGACAATCTAGTGCGGAAAGCCCTTTGTGCCTGTAAGAAAATGAAAGCACCATGGTATGAATTCTAATTGCATGCTGCATTTACCAGATGCTTTCCATTGTTTGAATGTAATAAGGTGACTTTGATTTCTGAGATTTAAGATTTAAGTAGTGCATTTTATTGAATTGTGATGATCAGAGCAAGCACTATTTGCACACTGAATCCTACCAGCCACCTGGGCCACCTGACTGAAAACACAGAAGCAAAGAAGATACATACAAAAATTTTGAGTCTGAATAACATTCTCCTGTACAAGGAGAAAAAATTTTGTACATAGTTCATTCTTTAGCAGAGTTACTACCAGATGGGAAGCATATCTGGTTAAATCCTCACCTGTAAGATACACTTTTGACAGCTTGTCTCCAAAACTCTACTTGTTACTCCGCAATAAATTGTTTATTTGTCCTTATTAAAGTTATGCCTTTTTTTTTTTTTAATCCTTTATTGAGTTATCCTTATATTCTATTAGATATTTTAGTGTTTGGATGTTGGGTTATTGTCTAATTTATTTGGAATTCTCATACTAGATCCGTGAACTGCATCTTTTGAGAAATGTAAGTGTATTCTACCAGTCTCATGTCTGTATGATTTCAGTGGTGGTCCTTCTAGCGTTCACGATTTTATTTTTTTAGTTTCCCTGGAACCATACTGAGATTAACCATACTGAGATTAACCTCTCAATTTTATCTTCCTGGCTGCTGTCTTTCTGAAAAGAGGAATAAAATAATTGTTAATAAATTCAGCTCGTAAGATAGGGTCTATTAATTGATTAATGACAGTAGTATTTTTGTGAACATTTCAACTGTATGGATACATTTGGCATGTACATACACATCTTATTTTTTAACTATACAACTAATGAATTTAATCTACTTTGAATAAGCAAACAAAAGAATTTAAATAAAGAACAGCTGTACAAAAATAGTGGAAAGCCATTATCAAGATGTAAGGTGTACTTGAAAAACAAGATGATGATTACATTTTCCAATTTTTTAATCTCCAGAAAATGCATTTTAGTTAAAGCATAATTGCTGTTTTTTCCATTGGTACTGTGTGTTGCCTTACCTTATCTTCCTTATATGTACAATAGTGTTTGTGTGTCTGTGTTTGGAAATCAGTGGTATGCCTCCAGAAGACAAAGCTGTCTCCTAGAGATACTTTTCATCTATGGGTAAGGTATCTATCACATATTTAACCAAAAGCTGAATATAGTGGGAAACTATAGTCATGATATTTGGATAATTAGAAAACTTCCCACAACTAAACCAGAAAATTACGTTTTTTGTATTCTCAGCAGAGGTAAATCACTGCTAATTATAAACAAGATTTATGTCATTTAAGATAAGCCACGTTGAAGATTACAATCATCATCTTTTTCAGAAAAGGAATTTTACCACTTCTTTTAAACAATTATGTCTCTAGAACTGCTTAGACTTGATGGATTGTTGTTGCCATAATAACCTTTAAGCCACTGATTCCCAAATTCTTTGGATTATAGCTCATTATCTACCGTAAAAACTTCTCAGACTATCATGGATCCTTTCATAAAACTTTTAATTTAAAATGTTCCAACAGGGATAAGATTTGAAGGCCACTTGTGGAATACTTGTTAAGGTATTGAAAGCATAATTTGGTAACTATAGCCGTAAACTAAGAATGTTACAAATAAGAAGCTATTTGGCTAACAATGAGTTTACTTGTAGCTTTGAGGCATTTCTGAAGTGATATGCTAAACTGACTTTCTAAAGCAATTAAATTAACTTCTACAAAAAAATTAAGACTCACTCTCCAGCTATCATGGCATAACCAGAAGGAAATTATTATTGTGGGAAAACTATACTCTTACTTCTCCTGGGATTTTTTCAATTATATGTTGGCATGTCACAGGAAAGACACATTGAAATTTATGAAGTTTTATTTAAATTTATCTTGTTTTCCAATAATGCTTTGAAAAAATTGCAGTTTATTTGTGGAATTGGATTCCAAGCCCCACTGAAAATTGTGTGCCTCATCTATTTTTTGTACATCTGTGAATTTGTTAAGTTGCAGTGTGATAGCATTTCGTTGAGTTTTGTTCTAAATTTGCATCTTATTTCTTTTATAAAGAAGTGATCAGGCAAGGTGATACTGTCTGGAGAGAGGGGAGACATTGCCTTTCCTGAGCAAACAGTGAGCTTTGTCTGGGGAAGATTATGCCAGGCAGAAGAGACAGGGTCATAACAGCAAGCAGGGCAGTCACAAAGGATCTGTAGACTAAGCAGTGCAGGAAACAGATTTCCAGGCCTCAACGACTTTCTAAATAACCTTCCTTCATCAGCAGGGATTTTGCCACTATTTAGATAGGTGCAGAGTAGACTGAAATCCATATCTGGGCACTTGGTTTTAATTTGCTTTTACATTTCTGCCTTTTTATTTTTCTGGCTTACTTTTTATATAAAAACAAATATTCTGATAAGACCTAACTTTTGATTCAAATGCTTTTTAGTCTTTTAATGAAGAACAATGTGAAACAAAACTACCCTAGAGGATTGAGTAATCTATAGTTAAGTTGCTGCTGGATTTTTCTCCCTGAGTAAATATTTGTTGATAAAATAGATGAAAAAGTGAGGAAAACTAATTCTGAATAGATTTAATGATTTGTGATGTAATATTTTATGAAGTTATTAATGTAGAAAAAATGTGAAGAACTGAAAATTTTCAGTTATGTGTATTTTTACAACATGTTAAGGGTTTTGGTTGGTTTGATTTTGTTTAAGTAGCAATAGCCTTCACAATAATTTCTTAAATAGGGTTGTAATTCTTTTATTTTGACTCTGTTTAACTGGATCAGTAGAAATAATCAGGTTTCAAAATTTCTAGTCAGTGATACTCACACAGAAGAAGAGCTGAAGTTTTTGGTGTGTGGAGTGTGGTTGATCTATACTATCAGTCTCACCTCTTCTAAAATTGGGCTCAAAAATTCTGATTTAGTAATTTTTCAGTTTAGATACCTGTAGTTTGATTGGAGCTTCTGGATCTTATTTTGCTGAATTTTCTTTCAGTTGTTTCCCATTGCTACCATGGTATTGTCATACAAGAACAGCCTTTTTATAATAGAATTACAGCTTTCTGCAAAGATATCAGACAGGTTATATATATGTATGCATCTCAATAATGAGCTGCTTTTATATGAGACAGTAGAAAAAAAATTTAGTCTGATGATTCTTTACTCTCCTGTGTTTGGCAAAGGCTGTATCATTTCATTATTTTTCTCAGCTTCGAGGTAGACAGGCCGTTAGTTTGACCATGCTTTGTTCTTTGGAAGACTCTTGAATTGCCATTGGTTAAGAGAAAGATGCTCATTCACTAAATCAGAATTCTTTAATACACCTGGTTTGCTTGTTCTAATGTGTTTTGCTGTGTTGTGTTTGTAGCTAAACCTGCGTATGAGGAATGAGGAGCCCATGGAGTTCATTATGCGTCATTCAATTTGAAAATTAAATTTTGCAATTTGAGAGTTGTAAATACTTTTGAGAAACATTGCTTCCTGCAATGGAAAACAACAGGTTCCTATAGTGTTGTTAGGAAATAAACTTGTATCATGAATCTTTAATAAGTCATTCAATATGTTATGCCCTTGGGCTATTGATATATGAGAATCATACCCATATTCTGGAAAAAAATGTGCAATTTGGAAATCTTTTCTTCTTTCCAAGACATGTAACAATTTTAATCTCATTAAGTTTGCTTGTAATAAGCCACAGTTCTTTTAGCCTTTTCTTACAATAAAGCTTCTCAAAGACAGATAGCTTTCTGTCATATGCTTTCCACCACTAAAACTGCATGATTGTTTCAGCAGTACTGAAAAGAGAGCACAATTCCCTCTAAGTATCACACTTTTCAGTATATATTGCATATATTTTCAGTATCCTTTAAGGTCTCTGGTTGAGTCCATAATTATCAAATCATACTTTCAAGAGACTAGGCACTGGATAGTCTCTTGCCCATGCACCTTCAAGCTATGCATAAAGTATTTATTAGATGAAAGCTGAAAAGAGAAGACCATGTGGTTTTTACAGAAGACTAATGTAGAACTGAATGCATTATCTGTGGATAACAGTACAAGCTATGCATAACAATACAGTGTATTCTTGCAGCAACTCTTTGAAAGATGCATTTTTCTTTGTTAAAAAAGATGGTTTTTTTGTGTGTGTTCATGTACACTGCCATTCAAGTATGTTTTTAGGAAGTAGAATTGATAGATTTAAGAAAGTCCAAGTGAGGTACTAATTCTTTCAATACCTGGTATATCAAATGAGAGCTGCTATTGTTCCAGAAGTTTTCAGAATGCTTAGACTTGGAAAGCAGATCACTAAATTTTAGAAATTTTCTGCCTGGAGTTAGAGGAAAAAAGTATGTTTTACTTAAATAGCCTCTGGGTAAGGTTTCAGAATCCTAGATTCTTTTCATCCACTTCAGGATGTCATTTTACCAACCTGTTACTAATTTTTTTTCAATTTGAAAAATAGGGATAGCAACAATTTTATTTTTTTTTTTGTTCTTTTTCTGAGATTAAAATTGTTCAGGTAGAAGTTACTCTTAAAATAACTTCCATATTTTTATTTATTCCATGGACACTGTTCTTTTCAGAATACTCTATTAAAAAAAAAAAACCAAACACATGAAAAGTAAGGAAAACTCAGCAAAAAGAGCAAAGGTATGACAAGCGGAAAGATAGGTATCAGTTGATTCTGAAGTTCTAAATCTTACAATAATTTTGTGTTGTGTAATTCACTGAAAAAGCTGTAGGTGATCAGCAGTATTACCTAGTTGTGTAACTGGATCATGTTTTGACTTTTTTTTTTTTTTTTAGTATTCAGACTGGCATTATGGAATTCCTCAAACAGTTACTCATATATCTCATATATGAGATATCACATATATTTATATCTCAAATTTCTTGCTTTTAACATTTTTCACCATCAAGAAATCCAGGATCACTTTAGAATGAAATTTGAGAAGTAAAGTAAAAAAAAAAAAGGTTTTACAAAAAATCAGATAAAGGAGAATTTTCTTTGGAAGAAACTCTTTGAAGCGACTTTGCAGACCTTAAGGCAGAGCAATAAGAACACTACTTATTTAGAACCTTCCCTTGCCTCAGACGCAAAGAAAACATTAACCATAATTTTTCTTCTAACTTGTGCGTTTTAACGTCAGCATTATGTTTGACCTCAGTTCATGCTGAACAACTTCGATTCTCTTGTAGGATCCTACCCTATCAGCTTGCTTCTGTTAATCCCCAAAAATTCTTTTGTAAAGCCCAACATAAGAGCACCAGAAGACAAAGCTAAATTGTTATAATTATAATTACTATGATTAATACTTGCAGTCTGAAAAGCTGTGCTGTAGGAAAGACCAGACGAACTCTACCTGAATAATGAATTAAAGAGTTCAGGTTAAGAGTACACTTAGTATTGTGTGACTGACCAACAAATTATCTGTGAATGGCAATAAACTATACAGTAATTATAATTCAATATAAATCTGAGTAGAGATGGTACAAGATAATATGGAAGAGGAAATATAAATACTCATTTGAGCTGTATGGGACAAATTACCTCAAGGGAATTAGAACTTTTTCTTTGGACCTTACTTCTCCCCTCCCTTAAGGAATATTAAGGTATGTGGTATGATGAGGTGGAAGTTATTTATGGCTGTTCCAATGCTTTCTTGAGTTAAAAAAATAACAAAAATAAGCCTACTGGGAGAAAAATCTTCAGTTTTCTTATCAGTACTATATTAATTTCCAGTGTACAAAATATAATGTCCGAGACTTAAGGCAATTTAAACAGAAATATCCTGTTGACTATAGTCTATTATTGCTGGTAAAAATTTATTTAACAAATTCCTTACGGTCTCCAGTGATGGAGATCCTATGGTCTGATAATAAAAAAACCTTCTGGTTTTCTATAGTCTAGGGCTTCATCATTGTGTGAGGAAGGTTTTCCTTTCCCTCCCTGGTCTAACCCTACTTTTTTCATTACCATTTAAATGCATAAATATGAAAAACCAGATTATTGCCTTCCTCTTTACAAGGGCCCCTTCATTCATAAAGAACTCAAGTCTCTCAGCTAAACAATACCCCTCTCTCTCTCTCTCTCCTCTTGTACGTGTTTCTCTTGTCCTCTCATCCATCTTGTTGCTCTACTCCATGCACCTCTTGGAACATAATGTCTGAAACTCTTATTTCAATTGAAGTTCTGTCCATGCTTTGTAAATAGGGATCACTTCATGTATCTTCCAAGTATTAACTTCTGTTTGTACTTTCTTACGATATTTGCCTTCAACATTATCATGACATTGATTCATAATTTGGTCACAATCTGAAACAATGCCCAGATTTTGTTCTGAAGAATTTCCACCTAATCTTTGAGTCTTTATTGTGTATTTGCACAACCAATTAGCACTACTTCAGTAGCTCCTGCATACACTGAAATTTGCTTTCAGGAATGCTTGTGTACATGTATGTAACATTACAGAAGTATGTAAGTGGGATTAATGCACATTAGTGACTAGAGACTCTTGATTAAGACTATGCAAAATGCTATTAAAAATGTGGGGAGTTGCTGAGTTTCAGTGTCTTGCTCTTAGTCCGGCAAAATGTGTTAAATGCTCTTTAAATAATAAAAATAAGACTCTGAACTTGCATTGTCAGGCTGAGTTAAGTAGTTGAGGATAGAAGCAGATCCAAGGCTCTTGCACAAGAAACTTGATCTCTGGTTGCAAATCCATGCAAGAAATTTTGGGGTTTGGGTTGCTTTTTGTGGGGTAGTTTTGTGGGTTTTTTTTGAATGCAGCATAAGAGGAAAATACTGGTTAGGTTTGTATTTACTTGTGCAGATGAATTTTATATAAAAAAGTTTTATTTACTTTGTGCAAACTAAGTTTCAAGCTAGCAGTTGAATATTGTGAGCAGGGAATATGTATAAGGTATAAACTGCAGAAAAAGAACCTTTGTGTAAGGAGGATGGACTGGAGTCATCTCAGTGTCTCAATGGCTCTGCCTCAGTATCTCAGCTTCTGGCTTCTACACGGGAGTTCTGTTTGTCTTACACTAACAAGCTGAAATCATGCTTATATGGAGTCACATTAAATTATGCAGCTATTCACTATGTAAATTGAGGCAAGTTGCTATGGTAACCTGCTGCATAAGCCAGCTACCCCTGCAAAGCCACACAGACCTGTTAGCTATTGAACCCTCTGGTGTTTGGGATCTGCTTTGATCCCAAGGAGCCAGTGTCAGGTACATGAAGAGGACAATGCTGCACAACCATCCTCTTCTCTGCATAATCAGTGAGCATTTTTCCTTTGTGCTATGAAACCCAAAACCTTGTCTTCCTGTACAGGAAAAACACTATCCACATGTTTATTTTTAATTACTTTTTTACTCTTACTTTGAAAATAGGGTACATGATAATCTGTAACAATTAACTGTGACCTTTGGTGCTTTGTAATCAAAGAAATCTTCATAGTTTTATTCTTGTGGAGAATTGCTTTTGGATTTGCTGTGGTCTTTCACTGCAATAACAGAAGTTGGTTTTATTATATTTCTCTAGAAAATACACTTTTGACAGACTTGAGGCAGAGTGAGCAAACTGCATTAGCAGTCGATTATTATATAAAAGGCTCTGGAATGGTTAAAAACACAGCAATCCTGTTAAAGCACAAATGCTGCGTCATTCACACCTTGCTTTTTAAGAGGAGCAATGTTTATGGAAAGGCTAAATACTTAGAGCTAGAGTAGTACAAAATATAAAATAAAGCAAGCTACCAAACCACCTGATGAATTGGTACAGGGATTACATTTATGATACTCATTTTTCTTTCCAGTCTGCTTGCTAACATCCTTTACTGTGCAGAGAGAGCATTCTTCTGCATTTCATTGAATTCCCAGTACAACCTGGGGCTTGTTTAATTTTTCAACCAAACTGCTAAGTTTTCTTGTTAACTCATATATAGACAAACCTGTCCTCATTTGCAGGGTCTTCCCAATAATCATGTTGCTTTTCTGAAGTCTGCATATCCCTTCAAGGTCTCACTGTACAGCCCCTCAGTAGGCTTGAAGTGATTTCAGCAATCCCTTTAAGCATATTGGGAATACAGGTCTAGAAATGCCTTCCTCTGCTGAACATGATTCTTTAAATCTATCAAGCTTCATTTTAAAATGAATGTATTCTTTGCTTTATTGTGTTTTCCTCCTCTATTCCTTCCCTTACCCTGTGAGAAGGCTGCTTCAGAGTCCATGCTTCTGGGAATTGTAAACCAGTGTCTTGTTTCTAGTCTAAATTTATTTGTTTTAATGCTGATGTGACACTAGCAGGAGCTTTAACAGTTTCCACCCCATCCACACCTGCAGTGGTTGCTATCACTAATGTATTTGTAACTAATGATTGCTCATTCAATAAATAACCTTTGTTGTGTATTTAATTTGATGCTTAAAGTACTTCTGGACCCAGAATGCCAAGAAATTTTGGCTTGATTTCCCAGCAACAATTTAGCTTAAGCCCTGAAGCTCTGGTGAAAGTAAGAATGTATTTGGAGACTTATGTGCAGGCCCATTCCTTTAAGATGGTAGGAGATAAACTGCTTATTAGAGATCCTGAATATAGCACCACCACTTCTTCTTTCCATTCCTACCTCTCCATTCCAGTTCTATTGGCAGCCTTTAGAAACAATCCAAGACTCCAAACAGAGTAAAGGCAGAGCATAAAATAATATGAGGAACATCACAAGAAGTTGCCTATGAAGAACTGTGACTCCTATGGTTTGAAGAAGACAAGGGTAACCATCAGCATTGACTGTAGTCTCAGTATAGATGCAGAATTATTCTTTTCTTTTTACATTTGTGTAACTATCATTCAAAACTAAAGCTGTTGCACTGGACAGAATTTGCAAACCTTGCAGATATTACAATGTATTCTCAATGCAGAAATGTTGAGAGAAAACTCAAAGCACATGATCAAAATTTACTATTGTTCTGTTAATTTAATGCAAAAGAGCATTTAAAAGGAATTTGCTAATTTAATTCATAATAACATACTGAACATAAAGTTAATAGATTGAGGCAAAATAACTTCTGGTTTGTAAATGTCTTCAGTGACCTGAAGACAATTATAGAGACTATTGTAAATGTTTCTGGTCTTAAGAGAGTATCTGAAAAATATTTCACACTATACAGTTCAGTGTAACATTCAGTAGAAGCAGTGTAACATTCAGTAGAAGGTGACTGTTGCCTTAGTTGCCATTCTATGTGCTGTTTTTCCAAAAGGATTTCAATATTTTGATTTGCAGCATTAAGCTGAATACGGTTAAAGGCAAAATGAGTGACAAATGCCTCTGGAACATTTAGAGAGTGCCATCTTTTTCACAAGGACACTTGAAAGGAAACAGCTTTGCACATAAAAATAGATAAGCTTTGGAGCAATCACTTTTTTACCAGAAAAAAAAAAGGACTCTGTTTAATAAACAAAAATTGTCAACTAGTAAAAGAAACAAAAATTAATGTCTAATTCTTGAAGGAGAGTTCATTTATATGAACCATATAGCTTTTTCTTTACAGTTAATGTTTGATGTTCGAAGAGATGCATTTCTTGCTTAGCAAGGCAATATCTTATCAATTCATCTAAAACAAGTGAATTTAAAAAAAAAATTCAATAGCTTGATATCACTTTATTTTCAATGAGATGTAATCTTCTATAGCCTTAAATCAAAGCTAGTTACCATCTCTCAGGGAGTGGAATTTAAATGATAACTGAGAATATGAGTATTCAAGTGCCATAGATCCACTGTAGCTATACAGTGATGTCATCAAGTAAAAGTTCGGAGTTTAAATATATTTGAAATACCTGGTCTTTAGAAAATTAATTATTTTCAAGAATGATTTGTGTATAATGTGAGGCGCATAGACGTATCTGTGAGTTTGTTGGTTTGCTGCTGATTATTTGCCTTTGAAAAGAGCTTGCACTCAGTCTCAACTTAAGGAAAACAGCTTGGTACTGTGGGGTTGCAATATCTTGGAAAACTGGTCAAAGAATTTTCTGTATGTTTTATTTTCAAACTATAATTCATCTTTATATTTTAGTAGTGAATAACAATACTCTTAGTTGGATACATTCAGAAGACAAAAATGAAAATTAAGACCTATTTTCACCTTTCAGTTGAAGTTCGGTGTACCTAGTTTGCTTTTGGAAAATTCTTTCTATCCTTATAGTTATTAGTAATTTCTATCCTTATAGTTATTAGTAATTAATATTAATAAGTAATTAATAATAATAAGTTGTTTGACACTGTTGATATGAAAAACAAAAGGATGCCTTTCTTAACTCAGGAATCCAATCTTCCTTTGCAGACAAGTTATTTAGAAAGAGTATTTCTATAGAACCTCATAAATATTCAACTTCTGTTTTTTCAGATATATGTGCAACAATAGTTTTCTGAACGGTTACATTCTGTAAGCAAGAATATTTTAAAATTAAAATCAAATTCTGTTAGATCTTTTGGCTTTAGGTAGATGTCATTCCCATTGTGACAGAACTTAATTTTTCTCTTGGCGTGGGAGAGAAGAAATGAGAGAAGCCAGGATTTCACCCTTACAGAGTTGTCTTCAGCAAGGACAGCAGAGAGGAGAAAGCACACTGATATAAAATTACATTTAATAAACTGTAGGAAAGAAGCAGGTAAAGAATATTTGAATACTTTAACAACCTGATATACATTATTTCCAAATTAAATCTCTGGCATCTGATTAAATAATGCCACTGATTCCATTAAATGCATGTGTGAAGTGAACACACATTTTTAACTTTAGGTTCCAGGAATAATTTTAATTAGAAGGCAAACTTCTGTATAACACATAATTTTTATTTTTTTTCTTTTGTGTTAAATTTTAATCAGATATGGTTTCTATGAAAGTTATTGGCTATCATGATACGTGCGCTTTTGTACAAGGAAAATGTATCTTCCCACAATTGCTGTCTAAAAGTACAAGGCTTATTGAATCTTTTGAATGTGCTTCATGAGTAAGATCCTGTTAGGGCTTTGCTTTCTCCTTTGTAAAAAGTATTGTTTATCATATTCTTATTAACTTATCTTCATTATTTCTTTTTTCACAATAGTAGAAAATAACACCTAAATGTTGTTTCTTGATATCAAATGCCACCTCACTCAAAGTTGATATTTTCTTATTTGTTACTTGTACATCTGAATTTGTTTTATTAATAACAAAATAAGCATCTGAGACTGGTTTTTTTTCTTTTTCCTTATTGAGAATTGTATATAAAATATAGTTATAAAAAGTCTACAATAAGCTGCCCAAAACTTGAACAGTACTGCTTAAGAGACTAGATTGTACAAGAATGGGGAGGATGCTTTTGTCATCTTACTTCCCCACTGGAATTTGTGGTTAAGGGTTGGAATATGCATGAAACGGAGGCATAAGAGTTCAGGGAGGAAAATTAGAAGAGAAAAAACAGATACATGTGGTAAATGCTGAAATGTGTATTCTTTTCTTCTGTCTATGCTTAATTTTAGTAATGTTTTAACTTATTCTCTCAAAGAAATAGTGAACTTTATTCTGCAGTCTGCTACATCAGTTTTATGTGAAGGTGACTTTAATACAGTTGTATTTCAAAATCAGAAACCTCAATTCAATATGGATATCACAAAGCACAGTCTGCATCCACTTTGCATTAAATCCTGACCCAGTGAAATCAATGGCAAAATTCCCATTGACTTCAAAGGGTGTTGGATTTCACACCCAATCTCCTCTTTCTTTCTTCTTCAGCCTCTCTGCTTTTGCTAAATGGGATCTCTTGTCCCAGATGGACCTCTTAATGCACAATGATTATTCCAACTTTCTTTTATAAAACGGTCAAAGTGTTCTAAGGAAAATTCTGGTCTTTTTTTTTTCTTAGTATGGTACTGTAGTCCCCCACAATAATGCCAGAGTGCTATCCCCTGATTTGTTGTCTTAACAGTATTTTGTCTCATTTTTTCTTTTACTTGCCATTTAACAAGGCATGGTTTTCCGAAGTTCACATGTTAAATATCATCATATCTAAAGAGCACAGGTTTTAGAAAAGAACTGTATTCCACAATGAATGTATCCACATACAGTGACATAAACAGCTAAACTGCAAATATAGAATCATAGAATCATAGAATGGTTAGAGTTGGAAGGGACCTTGAAGATCATCGAGTTCCAACCCCCCTGCCATGGGCAGGGACACCTCCCACTAGAGCAGGTTGCTCAAAGCCCCATCAAGGCTGGGCTTAAATACTTCCAGGGATGGGGCATCCACAACTTCCCTGGGCAACCTGTTCCAGTGCCTCATCACCCTCACAGTAAATAATTTATTTCTAGTGTCCAATCTAAATCTCCTCTCTTTCAACTTAAAACCTTTACCCTTCCTCCTAACACTACAATCCCTGTCAGAGAGTCCCTCTCCAGCTCTTCCATTGCCTCTCTTCAGACACTAGAAGGCTGCAATAAGGTCTTCCCAGAACCTTCTCCAGGCAGAACAACCCCAGCTCTCTCAGCCTGTCCTCATAGGAGAGGTGTTCCATCCCTCTAATCATCTTCATGGCCCTCCACTGGACCCATTCTAACATTTCTATGTCCTTTCTCTGTTGAGGATTCCAGAGCTGGACACAGTACTCCAGGTGGGGTCTCACAAGTGCAGAGTAGAGGGGCAGAATCACCTCCCATGACCTGCTGGTCACGGTTTTTTTGATGCATATATTTTATAATAAATTTTCACCTTACTCTTAACCTCAATTCTTCTATGTTTTAATGTTGTCATGTTACTTTCTTTGTACTTCTTTGAGAAATAAACCAAAATAATTTATGTTGAGACACTCTTAAGCATTTGACCACTAGTGTTAATTTTGGTATTCTGTTTTTAAGCTGAATTCCCCATTCTTGACTAATTAAGTCTTTTGCATGAAGATCGCCACCATATTTGCAGGTGTAGTTGTTCCTTAATCAACAGATAGAAAGATTTATTAATTGTGTATCTAATGTTTAATCTTCACTGGATTGCCATGACTCACATATGATGGATAGAGACTTAGCAACTTCATCTGCCAGTTCCTCAGGACCTGTGGATGCATTTAACCAGGTTCCATGGTTTAGTGCACCTTCAGGTTCCTTTAGATGGTCTTGAAACCTGATCTTCTCCTACAGCAGGTAGATATTCATTCTCCCAGTCCCTGTCTTTGCGTTAGGCAACTTAAGTGGTGTGGTTGGAGCACTTAATGGAAGACTGAGGCAAAAAAGACAGCCTTCTGACAAGGTCTCCCATTTCTTCTAGTCTTTTTATCACTGACATACCTGTAGAAGATTCCCTTGTTGCCTTTGATGTCCCTGGACTAATTTAATTCAATCAGGGCTTTAGCTTTCCTAACCTGATTCTTGGCGTCTCAGATTGTATTTCTCTACTCTCTGTATTCCTCCCAGGCTGCCTGTCCTTGCTTCCAACCCTCTGTGTAAGCTTCGTTTTTGTATATGAGTTTGTCCAGGAGCTCATTCTTCATCCATGCAGGCCTCTTAGTGGTTTTGCTCAACTTCTTCTTTGTTGTTATGCATCACTGCTGAGCTTGGAGAAGCTTCCTCAAGTCCCTCTTCCTTCCATAGTTTTATCCCATGGGACTGTGCCAAGCAGATTCCTGAGAATGCCAAAGTCAGCTCTCCTGAAGTTCAGTATAGGGGACAAGCTTGCTGTGCACCCTCCTTGCTGCCCTAAGGATCTTGGAACTCCACCAATGCATGGTCACTGCAGCCAAGACTGCTCTTGAGCATCACACCTCTATTTCCTCTTGTTTATTCGCCATGCTACCTGCATCTGCATAGCATCATTAAAGTTGGGCCCTTGAAGGTGACTGGAGGTCACTAAAGGTGACAGCCTTGAAGGCTGGAGTGGCTGGTGTTACTTTGTGCTGCACTCTAGCTTCTCTTCTGCTGACCTGTGATCCTTATGTAGGCTCTGGGTGTCTGTTGCTGGCACTGATATCAAACTGATAGGAGTGGGATGGATCAAGGTTCCCATCCCCTGGCAACTCTAGTTTGAAGTGCTCTTTGTGGGCTTGGCAAGCCTTTGACTGAAGATGCTGTTCCCTTTCTTTGGCAGCTCATCCCATGGCCCATCAGACCATCAGCCCCAATAGACCTGGTTTCTCAAAGCAAGTCTAACAGGCTAACTAGCCAAACAATTGGTTATGGCACCAGTCCAGTAGTCATTTGTTGGTTCACTAGATGTGACTGGCCCTTTCAAACCCATTCACTTTGACCAGGAAGACTGATGTTTTGATACCAGTGCTACAGATTTCATTACCACTGCTCCCAGGGCTCTGTAATCCTTCTGTCATCCTCCTCACACTGTACCTGGTGATATCACTGGTGCCTGTGTGAAACAACAGCTGTACAAGGCTTAGTAGTCCCTTGGTGCCATCCCTGATATGAGTCCACAGTAAGCAGCACACCTTTACAGAGTGTGTCTGAACTTTGACTTCAGCTGTTTATTCAAAGCGAGTAAGTCTAAACCTTTCCCTTCTGTACTGAGCTTTTGTGCATCTGAAATGAAATTACTAAATAGCTTAAGAAAACGTGGATAACTCAGTAATTTGAATGCATTTATGGAAGACTGACGCTAACTATAATGGCAGTAGATGCTGAACCCTATTATGTAGAGCATGCTGGTGACTTTACGGACAGGAAGCTCTTAATCATGCTGCTGAAAGTAGTTTCAAGCTCACCTTCTGAAATGCTTCCCTTCTGCTAGGTACTAAACTTCCTTGCATTACAGGAAAAAAACTTTTATAGTACACATCTAAATAGAAGCATCTGGTTTTGTCTTTTGACTCCTATTTGTAGGGGAAATTCCTCAGTAATTTCTCTTTTTCCATTTCATTTACTAACTTCATATACATGAAGATTACCTCATTTACTATTATTTTCTCCATTTCTTTTTGTGCTCCCTTTACTTACTTTCAGGCATCTCTATGTCCTTTCCTACTCATTTATAATTTCTTTCCTACTAATGCAATGAAAACAGTCTGGCAAATGTTTTTTAACATCAATCCCCACAAATGTTAACAATCACAGTTTATAACCTTTGTGCTATCCAACATAAAAATCTGTGCCACAGGCCTGATTGTTAAAAATTCAGACATGATGAAATCAAGAATGTAGTGAGACTACGTAAACCAGCAATGTTCTTAAAATGCCACAGATAAAACAGTATTTTTTTTAAAGTTATAGTGTACTTTCAATTTATAAGGAATATATGTTCCTGCATTTATAATATCTAATTAATTTGCAGTGGGGCTTAGAAAAAAAAATGTTTTAGAAGAATAGTCTTAATCTTGCCTGTGTAACCAGAGTAAACTAGGTAAGCAGAGTTTGAAAAATGTTTGAATTAGCACAAGCTACTTATACCTTCTACAATTATTTTCTTTCTATCTTTTGAAACCATATACTCTTCTAAACTTGTCACAGACACATGCAGAATCATATCTAGAGGTTAGGTAAGACTTTCTGACTTTTTTTTTTTTTCATTTTTACATTTCTCTTGGATTTATTTTTATTTAAAAATACTGTATCCTTTAGTAAGATAATGGTTAAGTGCTGTATATTCGTTCAGCAGAATTTTCAACTTTTTTCTTTTTTTGGTTTTAAAAGCTACCTAGTTTATGGGATAGAAGCTCTATACCTACCACAATCTTGGTAGTAATTATGATAACACTATAATAATATATTAAGTAAAGAATAGAAGAGCTTACAAATTTTTGCCACAGCATTTTTAAGTTTTGTATGAAAGTTGCATTCTAGGGAATGCAAATGATTTCCGAGTATTTCATTCTGCTGTTTTTGTTTTTTAACCAATATGAGTAGTTGAATATATTCACCCATTTCTGCTCTTGAAACATCCAATCTTTTGCAAAGGGATTCTTTTTTAGTAGTCAAGAGAAGTTTGTAGGACTCCAAGGCTGAATGGGCCTGTTCAGAATGACTACTGAACTCTAGTCAGTAATAACAGTAGAAAAAGACTCTGAAATATCTTAAATGTATTTTGACTGACATTGGAAGCAAAGCAGACTGAAATCATACTACCTGATATTTATCATACCTATCTTTGTATGGGTTTTTTGTTGGGTTTTTTTTTTTAGATGTTTTGTACTTACTAGCACAAAATTACTAGTAACTGTGTTAGCGGTACAATACCTTCATAATAAATTCTAACAAAATTTTCTTTCTAAAAAATTAGATATGCAGTTTGATGGCACTATAATAGCTGTTGTCTCTAAAACAAAATTACATTTCTTAGCTGTAAGAAGTCACACACTTTAGAAAAAATCTTAGGTAATAAGAAAAATTTACAGATTTATAATCTCACAAGGAAGGCTTCTGGAGTGTATCTGGACCAATGATTAAAGATAATGCTTCTATACTTCATAAAATATAAGCATTAGACAATAAAAAATTCTAAAATAAGATACAAGATTTTCTAGGAATTCAGACTACTTGGATTTAACTAGAACAGTATATATTGCTACTATGCATGTAGGGAAATGTTAAAGAAATTGACCTTTCACTATCCACTGTAAAAGCATTTACAATTCCACTAAATTGAGTCAACTGGTCGCTGTCTTACTCTGAGACATGTAATTTTACCAGCATTTACTTTAGTTGGAAATAAAAAATATTATGTCAGTAAACTGGAAACACGAGTGAATGTGCCCAGATTATGAAACAGTATGCTTTCTGTTTTATTTTTAAGAAGTGAGACTGTGAGAACAGAGCAATGACTGTAGACAGAAATATCCATAAAAAAGCTTTCCTTACTCACTGGCCTTATGGATATTTGCTTCCATTTTGAAAATTTGTTTTCCTTTTTGAAGATTTACAAGTAATAAATGGAAGTTGGCCACTATTTTATCAGTTTACCTTGTTCTGAATGTTTATTTATTTGCTTCCAAAATATATGAAATACACTGCTACAGAACATTTACTCTTTGGGTTTATTGTTAGTTTTTAAGAAGTAAAAAAAAAAAGTTGCAATTTACATGTATTGTGATTTAACAATACTGGAATAAACTGAAAGAAAGATACTAATTCCATGGCAATAATCCTAGTAAAATGTTGGTAACAAATTAAGAATTAAACCATATAATTAAATTCAGATTACCTTCAGATATTTAGGTGGACTGCTGTTTGGTGTGAAAATAGTTTTCCTAGTTGTCTAAAGGATAGGATGGTAGAATTTAAATCAAAGTACTGACAATCGCATTTGCTTACAATTTGGTAGGGAAATTGCAGATTCCATGATATCTGACAGAAACTCTTTGATGTTTTATAGAAAACTATTTAGATATTAAAAGTTTGTATTGATTTCTCCAGTTCATAGAAGCACTTCAATTTAGAGTCTGTCATGGTGTGAAAATTATGCATAAAACCAACAATGGCTGGAAGGATTAAAAAGTGGAGAGTCTTTTCATGTGCTACATGGACAGGCTTGATAGTTGTCCCCAACATTTCCCTCTTGACCAAGTTTATAATCCATTTCTGGAGTTTCACTTGAGTGAAATATAAGGAGCTTCAAGTATTCATCTGCTGTCCTCAGGGAAGGTATTTTTTTCTGTTTCATTCTTTCCCTCAAAAAAGAAAGATGAAGACGAAGTGAGGAATGAAGAAAAAAAGGAAGCCAAATTATTTCAAAGGTCAAACAAAAGAAAAACATTAAGGATCCTCCTGTGAAACTTTTTGAAGTTAATCAGAAAGTTGGTTTGACATCTGCAACAGTTTGTTTGACATTTAAGATGACAGAGCAGAGACATATAAAATATATTACATTATTATATATATCATATCATATCATATCATATCATATCATATCATATCATATCATATCATATCATATCATATCATATCATATCATATTATATTATATTATATTATATTATGTATCATATATAATATATAATTTTTATTCATTAAAGTGATGTGTATCTGTAGCAGATGCTACTAGATATCTCCAAGGCTGAAATTCTTCACGTATTCAGTTGTGCGAAAGCAGAATTTGGTTTACTCTGTTGCAAGTTTCCAGCCTTGAAAAAATAACATAAGTATTGCGAATGAGAACACAACTTACCTTCCTATAAAAAGCACAATCCTATGTAAATCTCATAAGCTAATTTTTTAAGTTATATTACTTGATACTGCAATTAGAAATAGCTTTCTAAAACTGGCTTGAAGGAAATTGTAGTTTTTAATCATTTGAACACAGAAGGAAGTCTACTGCAGTAACCTGGGGCACCAGCAGAAAAATCTCTACTACAAAGTTCTCTCCTTTTGGTACTGTATATCTAATTGTCAATCTAAATTGCAATAAGGACCTCAAAGCGTAGGTTACACTTATTCGCAGTTAATAACATTTGAAGGTAAGAGAACATTTTCCCCTTGGTGCTCTACAAAAACAAAACTCAGGCCAAAATTGTTCTTCTTAAATTAATGCAGTTAAATGAGATTTTGCAAAAGGTAAAGAGACGTATTTATGATAATACATGCAAAACAAATCACTTGCCAGTGATTTAATTGGTACGTTTACCAGATAGTTTCATTCAAGCATTTGTTCAACAGTTATTTTAGCCTTGTGTCCTAGGGAAACAATATTCTCAGTTATAGTGCTGACTATCTGATCTTACTTTTTCCCTTCAGTCAATGTTGAACATCTTGGCCAATATCAAATAGATTTGACAAAGGGACAGTAGTCCCAAAGGTAATTAAGTTTCTACATATTTCATGACAAGTAGTGTATGGGGGATGGGAACTCAGAATAATACTTCGCTGAGAAACACCTCAAGACAGTTTCTGTGCTTCCAGCAAGCAGGCTAGTACGGAAAGACAATATGACATGCTGCAAATAAAATGAGGGGCTCTGTGGGCAGAGATGGATCAAAACAGATGGGCCACAGAAAATATTAATGATGAAGAGATGGACAACAACTTTTTTTACAGTGAGTGTGAAGAGCAATGTATGTTTTGTGAAGCAGGGGAAAAAAATCTACCAAACAAGCTACTTAAATTCTTGCAATGATTTAAGATTTGTTAAAAATTTTCAGAATATTGGAGCTGGTGGGTTAAAGAAAATAGAAAACTTTCTATTTTCAGAAGACAGGACTTTGTAGCAGACCAAAATTTCACAGTGATGATGATAAAGCTGTATCTTTGAGATGGAAAATACCAGGCAGCAAAAAGTCCTCAAATATTAGTTTAATAGGTTATTTCCTCAGTGGGTGTACTTATTATGCTCAATTAGGAAAATGAATTTATTTTTTAATATTCTATAACCTAAACATTAAATGTAAGTAGAATTCTCTTCCCTGTGTGTGTAAATTAAATATTTTTCTTGCAACAATTTGTATGAAAATTTTCATAGTCTGAAGAACTCACGTTTTTTATAGAAGTACTGTTTGTGACAAATAATTTTGGAGAGTTCACAGCTTTCTGCGAGATTGTGGCCTTTTTGATGAAAGAGAAGTATGGTAATGGCATAAACATTTAAACATACATATATATTTTCATGGAATAGGGAAAAATTGCATAGTCCATTAAAAAAAAAAAAAAAAAGCTTCTGTGAAGCATTTATCAAAATGTGTACATAGAAGATATTTTTTTAAATGCAGTTTAAAGTTATATGAACCCTTAAAAGGAAAATAACTACTAAACTGTACAAGTAGAAATCCCCAAGTTTGTTTTTTTTAAATTTTTTTATTTATTCAAATTCAAACTTTTTGACCTTGTCCTGTCAGAATACTAATTGTGCAGCAGATTACACATTTGCAATAGGTTTCTCAGATTAATACATGGTTCTGTTTTATTTCCCTTATTTCTTACTTTCAATTCTCAATATACAGTATGGGAAGCACAACATGAAAGTGGTATTTGAAGTTAAAAACAAAGCGGAACAAAACGAAAAACCCGAGCCTCTGGCTAAATATACAGAACTAGCTGGGATCAAGATTAAAGATAGAAGTAGCAAAAAAACCCCCATAAAACTATCCTAAACCTCTAGGTATTTTGAAAGATATAATCACAAAAATGTTTATATAGATAAGGGAGTTCTAAAGAAAGGAGCGAAATTTGATCACTGCAGAATTTTATCATGATGTGGTCTGGACTAAGAACTGTGAATCAAGAAACAGGACAGGCTTCAGCATAGATGGTCTAGCAGAGCTGTCTCTTTTCATCAGCAAACAATACACCGGAAAAAGGAAAAAAGGAATTGTGTCTTAAGTAGCTGAATCAGAAACCATAAATTGGATAGATATTTTGGAATGTTTTTGGAGTGATTCAGATAGGGAAAAAGCAGGCAAACTTATGAAATGTACTTCAGAAGGTAAAGTCATGAAAATATGTCAACATTGCATAATTCTTGATCAAATACTAATTGGGCAGAAAGGTGATGTTTATTTTTTAAATGTACAAGAGAGCTAGCAGGAAAATGTTGAGAGTATGATGCCAATCAATTTCATTAAAGAACTAGTAAAAGCCATAATAACAGGATGTAAACTTCAGAGAAGCTGTAGGTTTCTAACTTCAATTCATGCATTATATCTTTCAAATAGAAATTTCTTAACATTGTGGTTTAGTTTTCCACTAAATCACTGGGAGATAAAAATTATAGATTTTATTTGCTGACCTATGTAAAATTCTGAATCATTTTTTTTTTTATTCAACAAGCAACAGAAAATTGCCTAAGATGTCAGTAAACATATATGTATGCTTTATAGGGTCATGTCCTCTAGTCTAACAATTTTTATAAAAACAGTGTTTGTTGCAGGCCATTTAGCGAAGACCTCTTAGTGACTGAAGCCACAGTAACTGGATCATTTAAAGATGGTAGTTATATTTGTAGCTGATATATATTTTTATTTTAGAGTAACGATGAGATGCAGAAATATGTAGGAGTTTATGAACTGTACAATAATGACAGAAGTTTGACTGGATCATTAAAGAATGAATGAAGAACACATGTTTTCCTGTATTCAGTATAAAATTTTCTACTCTGGTATGTTACAGTCTACATAGATCAAGAAAAGTGGATCTAACACGTAGCATATTACTCTGGATTTTGGCAATATATTGACAAAAATATTTTCAATGTTTGAGGGAAAACATTTAAATCCATATTATAGTTTCAAAATAATTACTAGAATTGCACATATCCTCACAATGTTCAAATTAAAAGTTTCTATACGAGATATTGCTGTAAGTATGTAATCTTTTTTAATGATCTCTAACTAAAAGTGCAGCAGTTCCTATAAGATTTCTTGCTTTAGAATGCTACATTTGCTTTCTTTTTTCTGCATATTAGACAGACTATTAAAGAATTTTTTTTTTCCTTAATAAGGCAAATTGAGCTCTTATAGGCTTTGAATTACTAGGAAAAAAATTCTGAAGTGTAATCTTAACTGTATCCATGGAAACCAGCTGCCTCACTGGAGAATATTCTGTGTTCCATTCAATAGACTTGTATACCATAAAAGAAAAAAGAAAACTGTCTTGAACTGGATCATTATCCTCAAGAAAACATAAAGTCTGAAGTTACTGCAAAGATGTTTGTTGTTAGAAAGTGTTCAACCTAATAGTCCTTCATAAATTTGCTTTGGATATTCAATCAAGGTGGCCTCTGGCCCATATATACTGAACAGTTTTACTATGTATCTAAACAAACTTGTAATGAATAGACCACGGGACTCCTATGTGTAGGACTGACGAAGTTTTCTCTGAGAGTTCATCAGCATGTCTGCTGAAAACTGCTGGATGAAAGCTCTAATGCTAAGAAATCCATAATGTGACAATATTCAAAATTTTTCTTTTTGTTGTTTGGGTAGGTGTTGATGCCTGTATTTGAAAAAATATGATTCAGTGAAAGAATTCACATATTTCTGGAAAACTTTAGTATATATCCCTCTTCTGTATGTGGAATGGTTAGAGGAGTGAATACTGTTTTCCATAAATTATTTCCCACTACGGAAAACTGAAATACCTTGTTAAAATCTGTCTAGTATTGTTGTCCTCCTTTTTCTGTCTATATAACAAAGTATTTGAAAAGTATAATGAGAACTTTCTGAAATTGTGAAGTGTATTCGTGTCAAGGGAGTGGAAAAGAGGTGGTCTCTGAAGAAGCCAAACCTGCAAGTTTCAGAAGGCCTTGCTGGGGAGGGCAGCAGTTGATGCACCAACAGTGACTAGAGGAAAGAAGTGCCTGAACTGCTGGAAGGGATGCTTAACAACTGTACACCTAAAATTGGCAAACTCAAAATAGGAGTTGAGAAAATTCAGTCTCAGATTCCTAAGGAATCTGTGGAATTATTTAGCTTTGCCTGACTTTTTCTAGTATCTTTATAAAATGAAAAGAAAAAAACCAAACCAAAACAAGAAACCCACCCTTTCACCCTTGTGAAAGAGGAAGCATTGAAGAAAAGCAATTATAATACTGAATAGTTTATAATATTATAGAAACACAAGGCATAGAAGAACTAGGAGGATATTATAGGACAATTACCCTAAGTACTCTGCTGAGAACATCATGCCCTTCTTTAATTAGATAGTGATCCTGGCATAAATGGCAAATGCATCCCAGGATTTTCTGGAGGATGAGGTAAATTGGAAAATAAGGATTTGAGTGATTGAGGTTATGGTGCCCTTTTCTTGGGGTTTTTTAAGTGACAGGAAAAAAGTGATCAAGTATCATTCCTGTTGATGGGATGTTAACTAATGATACAACCTGACTCAGATTAATAGTGACTAAAAATGGATGGAATTTCATCCTGTACTATTTCATACCCTGAAAATACACCCTTAATACCTCCTTTATGCGTAGTTACAGTAGCAAGCTATGTTTCTACAATTTTGCCCCTCTAAATGTATAACTGAAATGTAGTCCCCCCATCCTTGCAAAGCTGTTCAGTGCTCTACTGTTCTGAGTTTCTGGAGCAGTCTCTTCTGAGAGCTCTCCAAGCTTTTTTGGCACACAAGTTCAGAAAGACCCAACTCTACTGTGAAATGGGATTTCACAATTCCTTGACCAGGTCTGATAGTGAATGTTAGTAGAAGTCCTAGGATTCATCTTCAGAGGCTGAATAGTGAATAAGCTTGACTAGAGAAACCTCTTAGTTTTCAAAATTTTGAAAAAAAAGGTTATACTTCCTGTTTTATACGGAGCATGGTACTCCTATAGCAGAATTTTAGTATTTAAAGACTGGAAAATTTTTAGAACTTTAGAATTAAAAAGGATATAAAATAATTTTTTAAGACTATTCTTATTTCATTAATCAACTGTAGGTTTCAAAAAGAAAATAATATTGGCATGGTTTTCTTTTGATACTTGGTCTACATTCAGTTTCAACGGATCAATGCCTCTATTTAATGTTCTCACTCTGATGTAGTATAACTTCTCGAGGTTTCTGATGTGGCCTCATGTGATGTCTATAAAGGATTCCTTTTGAACATTTTTGTGTCCATTCAGTTCAAAGAGAAACAGCAGTAACATTTATTTCATCAATTAGAGATTAATATTGACTGAAATCAAGCAAGGTATTTTTTTAAAAAATACATCAAACATTTGACTTTTTTAAAGTAATTTTACAATTTTTACAGAAATCTTTAACCATATTATCATTCCTGTGGCTTTTGTCTTCTTTTTATTTTTAACTAAATACTTTTGATTAGTGCCTCTGTGATTTTTATACGGAAATAACTGCTTGTAAGTAAAAAGGGCTATTTCTTATAGGAAATGTACAAAGCACTTAAATCTAGTTTACTTTTCATACAGTAGTCAAACAAGCTAGGCAGAATTCGAAGATATGTGTCCTGATTAGTATCTGCAACCAAATAAGTCAATCTATTAGCCTTTTTATTCAGTATATTTCAATATGTGAAGATTTTAATAGTGAAAGCTAGGTGACAGCATCTTTTTTCTAAGTATTAATAGACAGATTTGCAGACATGGTATACCTAAAATAGGGAACAAAATGAAACAAAATCTTCTTGATTGCATTTCTCATCTTCCTGAAGGAATGGAATGCACTACCTCCTGGTTTGTTCCATTTCATTGCAAGTAATTTGTACTGCTGACATAAAACTTAAATTGTCAAAGCTGCATTAGTTTTATAATTACACAAAATTCACTCTGCAGTTCAAGTCAGATAATGACCCCTGAGGATGGTAAGTTTGTATGAAGCAACACTACTTTCTGTAACTACTAAAATGAAGCTTTGAAAGTTAAAGAATATTATTTCAGTACTTTTTACAATTAGGCATCTGTTTAAACCCAGACAAACAGGTTTTTCTCTGAGTGTGTGGTAGCAACGCTGCTGTTATATTCCTGCTTCACAGAATCAAAGCAATCATCTGGCTCATGTGATCTGTAACACTTGTTCCCTGGCTCTCTCCTTTTGTGGCACTGAGCTGGCACAGTGTTGGTGAGAGAGAAAATCACAAAACGCAATTGTGAAATACTGTAAAGGGGTGAGTTATGGGGTTTTTACCTTATACCTGACTCCAGGAGTGATGTGTTCTCTCTTTATGGAAAAACATGTAGAATGCTTACAGAAATAAAAAGAAGAAATGTGTATAGATTGAGAAACGCAGAAACAGGAGCTCAGTTGGTTCAGCTGGATACCTGTAGCGCTACAGAACTAAGAGCTAAGCTGCAGGTGGCATTGCTTGCTGGATCACTCAGCTCTGGACATCCAGCAAAAGCAGGATGCTTTAAAGATCACGTTAAGACTAACTGCAAAGAACTGTTTCCCATAACTCCCTGTGTTCAATTCACATGTTTCTAGAAGTGTATCTTGGACCAATAATGACTGTAGTCAAACCAGTGTAGTCTTGAGACAGAATTGTTGCTTTTAAGAACTAAAATGACAAATGGTTCCAAGTATGAGATTAGTTGCTGCAGTATGTTGTCATGGAAATTTTGTTTCTTGCTGCATGCTCATTTTCTAATATCTGTGTAGTTTACCTGAGAAACAGACGCAATACCAAGGCTGAATGCACCATTCAGGCTGTGTTCCTGAGGCTCAGGTGCTCAGAAAGGGAGGACAAATAGAAGAGGTAGCCCCCAGTGGTGCTTCTGTCCACCTT
The DNA here is from genome assembly GCA_013398155.1 of Pedionomus torquatus. Taxonomy (NCBI): domain Eukaryota; kingdom Metazoa; phylum Chordata; class Aves; order Charadriiformes; family Pedionomidae; genus Pedionomus; species Pedionomus torquatus. Next base: position 133,795 of record VZRU01020779.1, read on the forward strand.
TATGTGGTTTGTGCTGTCATTCTCGAGTTTTCCCGTAGTACTGCTGTAGGAAAGCATATGACCTTAAGAGAAATTCTCTTCAGATATTTCTTCAACACATTACATAGGACAGTGGCTTTTGGTAATGGAGTGATGGAGTGACCTCTGCAAGTTTTGCACTGATTCATTTTCATTCTCACTGCTCCACAGCACTTTACCTGAGTGTACTAATTGATCTGTGACTATACAGCGCTGAAGAGAATTTAATTTTAAAATTAATAAAGTTGGCATTTAAAAGAAAAAAATGAATGAAAAAATCAAGCTTAAAATATTTCTGAAACAGACATTAGCAATGATAGAAAGAAAATTGTTGCTACTCTTTGTCTGACATTAATTTAATGTGTATTGATTTCAGTGTATTTTTTATGTTCAGGTATCTTAAATAGTTTTGTCTAAGTCGTTCCCTTTTAAATCATGACAGAGACTTAATAAAAGCACTAAAGTCTCTAAATCTTGGAGATACATATTCTCAAGGCTGCAAGAAAAAAAAATAAGGTACTTGATACAGTAGTTCGGAAAGACAGAAGATTTTATTACTGCATTTAGGTGACTGTCTTCTATAAAAGAGTGTACCTCACCATAAAACAGAATATGTCATCCACAAACATTCAGGAAGAATAACTTAACTGTGCAACTTTCAGCCAAGCAGGGTTTGGGATTCTCTTGTCTTTATTTCTGGGGGACTTTGGTTTGCGATGGTTTTTGGAGTTTTTTGGAGGAAAGTGGATATCTCTTCGATGCTATTTGGCTTGTCCAAGGCAAACTGACTGTATGACAATCCAATGTTAATTCTTTTTTTTTAATTTGGTAAATTATCTGAAAGAACTTGCACAGTTTTAAGCCAATAAAAATGTTTTTTATATGGAGGTAAATGGACATTTATAACAAAGAGAGATTGACACAGTTAATAATCTGTAAATTAAATTCAGTTTCTAAAAGCTAATATATCCTTCATGTCACTTAAATTGCTTTACTCAAAGGCAATTTGAGAAAGAGAAATATGCCTTTCCTTATGCTACCTTGCTTCTGTGTTCAGAAATATTCATTTTTACTTCAAGTTTCATTCGTAACTTTATGCATGAATGTGAAAGTTGCCATTAAAGTCCTGAATTCCCACTCCCAAAGAAGAATTATTGAAAGCAATGAAGGATGTGTTCTTAAATTATACCCTGAAATTTTGAAGGAGTCTGAGGGAGAAGTTAAATTTATTTTTTATTGCCATATCAAAAAACACACTCTGTTTATCATGAGTGATTTTCTGGTAAGCCCTAAAGTATGGATATTATAATTTAATATCATTTTCCATAACATTAAATTTGCAATGGAGAAAGGCACTAGGTCTGATTCATCATTTCATTACACTACTCAGAGCTCCTTGACTTCAACAGAGTCAGATAAAGGAGTAAGATAAAGGACAATCTGGTTTGTCTTCTCTTAAAATTCTTCTGGATAGCTTTTTTTTCCATTCCAGAATGTCTTATGTTCTAATTTGAATGAAATCATTTATGTACCAGTTTAAATGTTAGGTTTTTTCCATTAAAAAGCAACTCAAAATATCTGGATTCAATGGAAGTGAATTGCAACTGAAAAGCTTCTGATATAGCTTTGGAAAAGATTTTTAAGCAGTATGATTTTTTGATTCAAGAAGCACTTGGAAAGTGTGCTTTTAGCATTCAAGAAAGCTAAAAGAGACATAAACACAAAGAATAAAACCATATTTGCCTATTTCTGTCCAATTATTTTCTCAGATTGCTGGCTAAGTTTCCCCTAATGAGCATTCATCTGGCTCCTTTGGATCTCTTCGCTTTTAATGTAGAGGGAACTGGGGAAATTCTGACTCTGGTTTCTAAATTCATTTTGGGTGATGGTACTACGATGACCCTACTTAATCATGAGTTGCCAATACTCATTATCTAGTGCCAACAATAACAACTGTCCTGGTTTGAGGTAAAATGAATCAATTTTCTGTTTTACAATTTTACTGTTTAGCTGGGCCTCTTCTAACTAACTAAACTCTGAAATTAACAACACATTGCTTGGAAGCTTTTCACTCTCACAGTGATAAGACCTGATTATACCAAGGGATTGTATGCAGAGGGGCCCTTGCTTATACTTACTGCTATAACAACCAATGTCAAGTAATTTCGTTATTTGGGGTTGGGAGAAGAACAGCATAGAGGGGTCATCCCTGTCGGGAAGGGCAGACAGGACAAGTGACCCAAAAGTGACCAACTTAGGTATTCCATCCTATCTGCATCACACTCAGTATGAATGCTGAGGGATCAAGGAGTCATCTCTCTTTCTTCGATGGCCAATGTCCAAGGAGGCAATGTCTGTTCATCTGCTTTCGACATCAATTCAAGTGTTCCTGACTCCAGATCTGGAATCCAGTTCCTGTCAGTCATCAAGTTTTGTCTGGCACTTTTCCTGATGCCTGCTGTTGATGTGATTGTCATCCTGGGAGTTTGGTACAGTTTTGTATATATTTTCTCTATTTCATTATTTTCTTCCTTTTTTTTTAATGTTAGTATTAATAGTCCATTAAAGTAGTTTAATTCATTCTAAATTCATAAATTGCCTTATCTCTTCCTCTCCTTTCTTTTTGGGAAACTAAGTGACATCTGTCACTCTAGTTTTGGAAATTTGGCTGAAACCGGGACAACAGCCTATCCAAATGCTGAACACACCTTTTTTTCCTGTCTTATTTATAATTGACTTCATTGGAAATAGCTGGCTAAAATAGTATATGGAGTTTTGAAGATAACGCTTTCAGATCATATAAGTGCAGTGATCTAAAAACAAACAAAAAGCCCCATCAACCCAGTCAGTAATTCTCTGCTATCTGCTGTCTTGTTATCCTTCAACTCTGGATGGAAAACTTCATAATATATCCAGACTTTTATTCTTGAAGCTTATTGAGATCAACAGAAGGCTCAGGACACTGCCAGACTTTTAGGTCCTCAATTTTTATTGCTTGGTGTCCAGAGGGGAGCCAAAACCCACTTCAGCTTCTGGCAATGCATGGAAAGATTACAAAACTCAGAGCAGCAATTTCTACATAGAAAACAGGGAGCTGCCTTATTCCAAGGATGTACTCTTCAATCTTTCCCTTGGAATCTTAAGCATGGTGGATTCAGTGTCCTCTCCAGCCTGAAGCTCTTTCTATCACCAAAGTATGCTGAGTAGGATCATTCCCACTCTTTCCCTTGCAGAAAAGGATAGAAGATTCAGAGATTATCATACAGAACAACACCACCACAACAAACAAACAAACACCACCCCCTAATCCCCTCGGAATATAAAGTGAACTGGTATCACAATACATCATACCTTCCTGTAGCTTGGAATCCAAATTACTGAGTAAAACAGATTACTAGAACTACAACCTAAACTCTTATAATAGTGGTCCCTCCCTAGGAAGCAAGACTTTCAAAAACTCTTTCTTTCTCATTACCTAAAAATATGAATAAACAAAAAGAAAATACAGTCACAAGAACAAGCAGCCAAAACACAAGTGTTCTCAGAAAAGCGCTCAAAAGTTAGTGTAGTGCTAAGAATCATTCTTGGTTTCCTTCTTGGTCCAGAGAAGTGATGACTGTATGAGCAATTCCCACTGTTCTCACTCACTTGGCTTCTCTTTGACAGAAACAGCAACAGATGGGAGCAGCATGCTGACAGAGGGCACTGGCAATACCTATCATTTTTATTATATACAGTGCATTTGCACAAAAGAGTATTATCCATTATCCAAAGAGTATTATTAGTATTATCCATGCTATCATAGGTGCAGCGTTGAAAAGACCTGAATATATATTCTGCTCATTACTCTTAGTGTAGCTTCTACTAAAACCAAACAATCTAAGGGTTATTTAGTGAGGACACCATAACAAAAGGGAGATGGTATTTACAATGGAGAGATCTCTGGACAGAGAAGTGTGAAAGTATATCAATATTTTCTATATTGATATTCCAGAACATCAAAGAATGAGGTATTGTAGTCCATGGTGCTTCTCTGTGGTTTGCTGGGTAGCATGTTTGGCTGATATTGTCAAGAATTTCTTCTAAATATATGACCTTGTAAAGATTGTTATTTTGGCTAATTACTCTTTGTTGAGCTTCTGGGATTATTTTGTTGTTTGAAATTCCTTTCATTATAGACTCTGCTTTCCTTTAGAAGTACCTGCACTTGAATATATTGAGAGCAGTGCCTTGAAGCCATTCTGTATTTTCCTCATGAAGTAATAGTGGAGACAGTTAGTTATATGGAATAAATAAGAGGTCTCTAAGATAACAGAGGGTCTTCTGACACTGATGTATTGTTAGTGTTTGGTCAAAACTTCTAAACCAGCCATGATACTAGTACAGAAGCAGTACAAGTGTTGTTTAACACTACCAATGGTTAACTCTTCTTTCTTGGAGGAACATATTTTAGGTACATATTTTAGAGACTAAAACTGCAATCTTTGATGTTCCATATATTGAAGATGCTATACAATAATAGCCACTATCATTGCTGTGAAAAGATCACTTTTTTTTTCTGCTTACAGAGACTATTGCAGTTCTTTTTAGGCATCTAAAGGCAGAAACTATACATTTATTTTTTTTTTACTAAGACAACCTAACAGAGTCATGCTGCTGTTCATGGACTGTGTTTTTGTCTCCTGGGAATGATTTGCTGTTTTGAAGCAGAAATGGTTATTGTAGGACAGTAGCTGCAAAGTACTGCATGCCACAACCTGCATTTTTAGCAGCTGGTCACCTTATACATCCCCCATTTTACTTGCTCCCTTTTTTTGTAATGGAAGTTTAAGCAGTTAAAACTTTTTATGGGAGCAGCTGAGATCATAAACTCTGCCTGATGAATAGGCCAGTAATAGTCCTTATCTTAAAGAGGGAAAATTAATGCACCAAGGTCAAATGATGTGGACCAAAATACAAAGAAAACTCAGAATAGATGGAACATAAGGATTTCTTGATCTGATTTCTCTTTGTCTGATGGATTAAGGATCTCACTGACTTGGTGGAAACTGAGGCTGCCTTTTGCATTATGGAACTGACTACAGGCTATTTTAAGAGCTAAGTTCCAAAGCTGTTAATTGACTACTCTATTTTGGATGCAGTTCTGTAGGTACCATTTGGATAGGATAATGTTTAAAGCCATTCAGCAAGTAAAACAAGGATTCATTGGATGCATGTGTAAAATTATTCAAGTACTTGAATAACAGAATGGGTTAAGAGTTGATTATGACCTCAAGTATACATCCTAAAAATTTAATAATGTGAACGCATGACATTGTTGACATCAACCAACACAGCAAATAGTCAAAAAGTTACTGTAAGTTTACAGCTTTTTAATTTTCTAAGGCTTGATCATTATTCAACAATGATTGTGACTTTATATGAAGAACAAAGTGTTGAATTAAGTTAAGCTTAAGAATCTAATTTTCATGCAATCTTCATGTATTTTTATTATTACTGAACTCAGCCCAATAATCAATCAACAACAAAGTATGTGCCTACTGTTTGAAAAGTCAACCAAAGGGAAAAACATAAATAAATCCTCATCTCCTGCTTTACCAGCAGAATTTTCCATAAGCAACAGCTTTTTGAAAAATTTCTATGAGGCACCAGTAGAATATGTAATTGCATGTTGATGCAATTCTCTCTTCAGCAGACCTGGTTAAACCAGCTACCCAATGTTTATAAACAGCTGCATTATTTAATTTTCTTCTTTCTCCCCATATGGTTTCTGGTCTTTCTACTGTTGCTTTTATTTTGGATCACAAATTTTATCTGTTTTTATTATGGTAAATCTGATTTGTAATCTGATACGTATCTGATACCCTTTGTGTAACATGCTGCTTAGAGAACCTGTTTAAAAAAATTAAGCAGGTGGGAAAACATGACTAATGATTTAGTTTGAAGGAGAGCAATAGGAGTATTTATTCTCTTCTGTATGAGTAGGAAATGAAATTTCAACAGGCACTTCATATTTTTAAAGCAGAACATAACTAGATATACTTGGTAGGCACATGTTTTCATTAGATGCACGCTAATTTTTTAAAATTAATTTTGCATATTGCTAATTACAATAATAGGCATCTGATTTGACATAACTAATTATGTAAGACTTGTAATTTATTATTGTATATTGGAGGGACATAAAACTGGAAATTTTCTTCTCATTTCAGGAAGTGTTAGGTCAGGCTCCACCTGAAAACTTGCCTTTGATTTTTAGGCCACACTTCTCATCTGGAGGTGAGCAAATCCTGGAACTCCTCACAGAGTCTCCATTGGTTCAACATGTCCTCACTAGTTGCTATTCAGGCTTTTCCTGCTGTGCTGATGAATTAACATACTATAGGGGTTAATGGTAATCCTAATTCTCTTCTCTTAGATATTTAATTTCCTGCCAATTAATCAGTGCTGATACTCCCACTATTTTTCCAAAGTTAAGGATAACAACCAACTACTCTTAATGTATTATTTAATGGCCATGTTTTTCAACATTCAGGAATTGTATTGTGTTCTTTATTAATTTCACACACCCCGTTTTTGCTGAAAATATCTGTTTGCTGAAAATATCTGTTTTTGCTGAAAAAATGGAAGTAGGCTCTGATGCAGTATCAGCTAGCAAGAGTCTTACACTCAAAAATTATTTTAGCCTGGATACATTTCCAACAACTTTGTCTTAAATCTATCTTACAGATTTGTTTTTTGACGTCTGTTGTCATGAGGATAGGTCTTTTCATTCTGAGACCTTTACTGACAAAAAGTTTAAAGTAGAAGAATGAAGATTGTTAAAAAAGATTACTATGCTCTTTAAAAATAATACTTGTCTTTTAAATAGTCTAGAAAACTAATAAACACATTCACTTGCTCACTGGAAAATAGAATGTAGCAGACTGTTCTATTCAGCTTGCAAAGCATACTCATCAATACATCTACTTGCAACATAATCTGAAAAGTAATTCATTTATTGGCACATTTAGCACTCGCTATTTTATGCATCACTCTGTCAAGACCGATTGGAGTCAAACCTGTCAAACAGTCAAATTTGCTAATTCTAACAAGCAATAGCCTCTGGTTACTCAGTTATCAGAACAGTGTCCTCACTGAACATACTGCAAGATGAATCAATGCAATTATCATCCACTGACATATGGTGAGGAGCTATGAGTATTTTCACATGAACTAAATTGAATGGGACACAAATCATTGACTTACGTCAAGGAAACCAGAGACAGCACCTGAAATACAGCAAATTTCAGAGGGGGCTGACAGGCAGTGAGTGAGGAAAACAGAACTGTGTGTTAGTGATACTATTCTGGACCAGAAAAAAAAAAAAAAAAAAAAAAAAAANTGCAGTTTAAGATTTGCTCTGTCACCCAGAGCAAGTTCAGAAGTGCAGTGTGATCTGCTTCCTGTGTGTCTGCTTTATTTATGCAAGAGTTTCTTGCTCATTTTGATATTCTTTCCAGAGGGTAAATGTCCTTATTCTGTTTAAAAAGTAAGTTTGGTTAAATGTCATTGGGAATGTTAGAACTGCTGCTGGCAATGTATATGGGAAAATAGCAAGAGTTTCAATAGTCAAAATGCTTTCCACGCTCTTGCCAGCCTCAGCAGTGAAGATAACAGTTTAAAAGGAGTAGAAATGCCACTTTTTCCAGTTTGGGTGTCTTTTTCTCCTTCTTCCCTCCTCCCCCCCAAAAACAGACTGTCATTTTATGAAAAATTAATGGTGACTTAATTTGAATACTGGAAATATTATTTCAGCTCCTGAAGTCCACATTTGTAGATGAAGAGAAATTGTGGTTCAATGTGTTTAGTTCAGCCTATTTGGTACATAAAGTAGCACCATCTAACTTCAAGAGCTTTTAGTGCCTAAACCAAAAACTAATCTCCTTAAGTCTCCAATGAAATTCATGAAGAGAGAAACATTTTTCTCCAGAGGGCAATTCAGACTAAGAATTGAACTTGGGTGCTTTGATTTTGACTGTTCCAGAGAAGATCCTGCTTTTTACTTCCAGGTATAGAGTGTGTGACCAGCTTTGTAACCTAGGTGCTTTAGTTAAGGAAATGAAAGACTCCTCTATCTCGTATAGCTCCACAATGATTTGGAATTCTACAGACTTTCTCTTGCTAAATAGCAAATTCTTTCTAATTTACCTGTCTTGAGACAGTGCATCAATATGAGTAAAATTCACAAAATAAATTTAATTCTGCAGCTAGGTTGCATGTAGGAAAGTACCATTTCATAATGAGGATACATAAATAGTATATTTGATTGTTACTTAATTTTTATCATACTTTTAGAAATACAAATTGAATAAGTTATGAATGTGCAAGTATTTGTATGTGGTCAAACGTACTTGTCATCTTGTTTATGCAAATGTTTGAAATAGATTTGCAAGTTGCATTGAGTATTATATGCTTGTTCAGATACAGTTGCTGGATTTCATATGATGTATTTTTTATTTTTACAAGACTTCATTTCAGTATCCAGTTTAATCCCCCAAGCTATTTTGTTTGACCAATATGCTTTTAATGTTAACCATTGACTGCTTTCAGATAGGCATCGCAGTAGGAAATTTATGATATATAGAGGATATAGTGAAAGAAATTTCAGCTTGACAAACTGTTCAAATAAGCTTGATCCAAGTTTTGAGCAGTTGGAAATGGTGAACTGGGAAGGGGAGACAGAAGGATCTCCCGGTAAAACTCAGAGGTTCCTTTTTTAACTTCTAGCTTAACAGGACCCACTGACTGCTTCCTGCCAGTCCAGTTCTTCAAGAAAAATGGAAAACTAAAACAAAAAGAAGCTGCCTGAGAACTCACTTTGGAGCTTTTTGAATTTTCTCCTTTTTTTGCTTGCTTTGCAGCTGTCAAAACCACCTTACTCTTTTACCCCAGAGCCTGGGCACTCTCTTTCTGTAGACCATTTCACTCTAAGTGCCTTTTGGCTTTTACTCAAGTCTCCAAGTGTCTTTTGGCTTTTACTCAAGTCTCCATCCATCACAGCCTGATTCTGAAAAGCTTTAAAGAGAGCAGCTCTGGTGGAAACTGTGGAGAAACAAGACAGATTTCAGGCCTTTCATGTTCTCAGTGGACAAGCAGAGAATGGAGAAATGGACTTAGGAGAGTACACATAGAGTTTATATTCTGTAGAAAACTAAAAATGCTCAACAGCCGTTCTCATCCAACCTGTCCTTCAGGTGACAGGAAAAAGATGGCTCAAAACCATCTTTTGCTTCTATTTTTTTCTGTGTTTCAATGGCTGTTGTGGTCTGTAGTAAAAAAGAACTCTAAAAGACCACAGCCTCTAAATTAATATATAACTAGCTGGAGTGGTAACTCTCACCATGTTCCTGTGAGCTAATTTGGGGAATAGGATTGCTGTGATGTTTATCTAACAGTTCTGTTCTAATCTGAAGACAAATTTTTCTCAGAGGCCATACTAAATGTGTATTCATTACTCAACTAAAAAAAGCTCTAGTGAAATGGAGATTATAGTAACAGAAGATTTGGGCATCATTTACTTTGAGGAATTACTGAATTCCAACTGTGCCCCTATGCATTTTGCCTCTCATTCCTCTACCTAGATTTGATTTTGTTGATAATGTTTCAGTTGCATTTTCTTCCTAAACATGTTTTGTAGCAGTGTCTTATCCTATACAATGTAAGAGATGCTTACTCTATTTAGATAAAAAATGAAGTGTGTCTATGAATAGGTTTGATCATATCCATCTCTTATGAAGTCCTTACCTTATTAGTTGCAGCCAATCCCTTAGCCAAGAGTTTCCTTTAAGGACTGTCAATTTCTTTTTGTACTGATGGTTTTGTTTCAAGTAAATCTATAGTATCATAGTGGTGTTTTGCTGTATCTGCTATGCCTGAACATACCTGAGCTTTTTGTTCCTGTAGATAATAGATTTTACCTTCTGTTTTTCTGCACCTTGCTTGTCTTCTCTCATCAGAGAAACCTTACGTTTCTGTCTATTGAAAAGCTTATGCATTTTTGTTCTCTTAGGTATAGAACAAATTACCGAATTTTGTAAATTGTAAAATTTCTTGGCCACCCACTTTAAGCTCAGTATGGACATCTTTCAATTTCACATTAAAGTGTAATCAAATAAAAATTCAGTAGACCTCTGCAGATAAATTATTAAGGATGAAGCTTAAAAATATTGTTACTCAGAATATTTCTGTGATTTGTAAATCTGTCCAGACATACATTCAAATTAGGTCAAAGTTGTAACACTTCACATTTCTCACACCAGAAGAGCCTTTTGTGTGTTCAGTCTTGCCATATATAGTTTTACCAGTAAGTAGCAAGGTTAAAATGAATTTGGATAGTGATACATTACACAACAGTAGCTGGAGAACAATTTATTCTCAGCAAGCTAATCTTTAAGGAGCAGATTCTTGCCTTCTTATATATAAGAAACTATTACCTAAGTATTACTGCATGATTAATTTATTTCAAGACGTACTTAAATAGCTTTCAAAGTAACAAGTCTAAGAGGGTATCAGGTAGCATCATATTCATATTCAGTATTCATACATTGTACCAGATAATTATTAAGAGACTTTGTGTTCAAATTCAAATACTTTCAAAAGTGACTTTAATAAAGCTTATACAAAATTAAGTTTGGGGAGGACAAAAAACAGGTCAAATCCAAACAAGAATTAGAAATGACTGATACTCTGATTTATAAAGGACTGAATTTCAGAGTACTTTTACTGTATGGGAATCCCCAGATAGATAATCCTTGTAATAAGGACTTTCTTACTGCATATTTTGTACTCTCTTCCCAAGAAAAATGAAATGTATGGCTTGTGAAAATAATCTTTTTTAAAATGAGTAAAGGAGAAGGATGTGTGCAAACATAATGTTGTCAGACATAATATATTTTCCTTTAGTTCAAGGTTCATTGTTTTGGCTGAGCATGGATGAAGATGTCTTAATGTGGGGCACAAAGCTTTGCAATGAAGTATGAATGAAACTATGACACTTGCATTACAGAATGCAAGCCTATTTATATATGCACAATTTCCTGTGTTTTTAAATTCAGTTCAATGGAAGAGTTTATCAGTACCATGCAGAACATGTAAACCTAATGAGTAAGTTAACTGTAATTGTATATAAATTAAATTTAGATTCAGTGGTCAGTGCACAAAAAAGCTCACAGTAACCACGTACAAAACAATGAAGGTTAAATTCTGCCTTTAAATAATATTTTCTAGCTTCCCCGAGGCCATTCAAGTCTTTAAAAGTTGCTAAGAGTCCTTAAGTGTCTGACTTCAAAGCTGTGTAAAGGTATTGTAAGGACATTGAGAGCAAAAACAATTGGTCCAGAGAGCATTCAGATAAAACAAAGTCTTATCTTTTCTGTTGTACAGAGAAAAACAATTTAACAATTGAGAAGCTTCTCTTCCCTCAAGGATCTTGCAGCCTGCTCACTCCAGTCCTGCCCTCGGCTCCTGTTCTGCTATCCATTATTCTCTCTAGCAGCAGTTAAAACCGTGGAGCAGGAAGCAGCATGTGCTGAGAACACGAACCTTTGCTAGAAGTTCCAGCAGAAAAAAAGAAGGGAGGAAAGGGAGTGCAGCAACTCAGAGGGCTGAAATGCTCCTGCAGTCTTTATGTCCACTCATACATCGCAGTATCTTGCACTGATGGGAATAGGAAGCAGATTAACAGACAGATCCTATCCTAATGATTTTTCTTTTTAAAAGACTTGTTCAGCACTGCCAAAATATCTTTTTTTCCCCTACCATTTTTATCTTTAGTGTTACTTATTTTTGCAGCACACAGACTTCTCACTTAAATAGGACTCACTTATTTTTACCATAAAAATCACTCGTTCCAATATGTCTAATTTCTGTTATGTTATTAAGTAGTCCTCTTTTTAAGAATTAAATTAAAAACAGAAGTCAAATTGATTTTGAGCAATTGCTTAGGAGGAGAAGAAATAGAACAGGGATATCAATAGTGAATAGAGTAAGGAAAAAGGAAGGTCTTTCAATAATGTAGTGTTCGGGATAAAAATAGCATTGTAAAACCTATATAAGGAACAACAGCTATGCCAGGATTTGAAATAAAGAAGCTGTTTCCAGCCCTTGTGAAACAGAAAGGTTCCCAGCTATAACTGGGAAGGATGAGAAGAAACATTTACTAAAAGCATACCATGTGTAATCATCTCGCATAGCTGACATGAATCCTGGAGTCATAGGAAAACTAACTGGGTAGTTCTGGATCACAAGTAATATCAGCATTAAAAAGAAAACAGGGTTGCATAAGGGCCTGAACAACCTGGGAATCGTATATCAACTAGACTGATTGATTCTAAATTAAATAAAGGAACAATTGAGTTCGGACTTTAAAGACAACTAAATATTACAATACATGGTTTTGTGGAATTTGCCTTTTCAGACTTTATTTTCTGTATTTGTTCTGACAGGCTTGCAGACCTGGTCAATATAGTCAGTAATATCTGGATTTCTTCAGCTTCTTTGTGAATGAAAGCTCTCATTACATGGAATAACAGGGTATGTTGCATCTTAAATTTAAAAGTGACTACTGCATAGAGGACAAATTTAATTTGCTAATGGATAGAAGAGAAAGTACTGTACTGTTACTGAGCAGTTAATACAGAGAATATGTGGAGTCACATATGTGAAGGTTACAAATGATACAGCATGTCTGGCAAATAAAAGGTGAGAAGGATGGGAAACTAATGCAGAGCAAGGGATGGATCCACTTGACGACCTGACTGAAGAGGCTGCTCAGTAGCAGCCATGAAAGTGGAGAATATTCAGTGCATCACCCCACCCTCCCTCAGGACAGAAGTTAAAACTCTCTTAATCTCTTCTTACTTTCTTCCAGTACATCTAGTCTTAAGAATGACCTGCAGCACTTAATTAAATGGTCACAATTGAATACTGATATGCAAAATGATATGCATTTCAAAATGAAGACCACAGGCTGTGCTTACAAAGTTGGAGTTCTTGTGCAGAAAAACAGTGAATTAAAAAAAAAAAAATTAATTGTCATTGTGAGTAGATATACTACAGAATTTCATTTTAGACTTAACTCGAGAAATACACCTCAAAAATGAACAACCTAAAAAAGAAAAAAAAATTAGTTAATGAAAATATTTTTTTTTTCTGGCTGTGCTAAAACTACCACAGTTCAAAAGAAATATTAAAATGATCAAGTGGGATTAAAGGAAACTCACAAGATGTATCCAGAATTTGGAATATCAAGCCTATTGGTGCAAAGCATTGGCCTTGTCCAAGAGCAAGTTGAGAGAATATTTGTTTTCTCTTTGTAAATGCTTTTGCATGGATGTATTTAAGTAGTGAGGCATGAAAATGGCTACTGAGGTTAGAGTAACACAATGACTAACTGAGGTTAGAGAAATCCATTGCCAAATTAGCAGGTGGTTTCCTAGCAGTCTCAAAGATGATACAAAGATGCAGTTTCTTACCATTCAGAGTCTTTTATATGAATTTGAGCGGTTTTCTATGATGTTTATGTTTTATTTCAGCTTTTCAGAAGAAGTCTTCAGCCCGTTTGTACTGACAAATCATCCTAAATCTTGCACATTGTCTGCTGCATGGGACACTGATATTACTCTAACTACTCCCCTAACACTTAATATTACAAAACTGTAACATTTATTAGTTTCATGCTTTAGAGCCACTTAGTTATCTGACCAATCAGAAGTTTATTTTTGTTTGCCCTTCCATTCAATTATCATTTTACCATGACTTGCTAGATTTTCTCCTTTCTGAAACTTTGAGAGTTTTTTTACAAGTGAAGACAAGATTAAATAAACTGTGGGTGCTACAGAGAGATAACAGTTAGAATTGTTGCTTAGCCTGACTTGTCCTGACTGCTCAGGGTAGAACAAGACTGACTTCAGCCTTCTCTTAAGTATATAAAGCTCCTTAAGACTGGCAACACAGCCTTGTTTTCCAATTTTGGGATTATTGCTTTCTTCTTTAGTTTGGGATTTTTCATTTCTTCTTTAGTTTGTGGTAGAGCTCACCAGCTTTATCTCACTCCACAAATTTCCTGCTGTTTGAGGAGGTATTGGGTGGCAGTGGTCTGCTGGACTTTTTTTCTGTTCTCACTGTCAGTGTGTTTCAGAGGGTTTTCTGAGAAAATTTCTGAGTATATTGAAATTACTAGTGTGAAGTCAAATGATACATGATAACCTTCATGTTACAATATAACATGAAGGTTATATGATGTACATGTAGTTGACTTCAAAAGTCTAGAAGACTGTCTGAAAACATTTAGCTAATACCTGTGTTTCGCTTAGGTACCTAGTCTACAAAACTTGTCTGAAAGTGAGCTGTAGTCAGTTAATGTGTTCTCCAGAGAACAATTAAACCCACCTATTTTAAGAATTAGTTAATTACTTTTAGATAACTGATGGTGCAATAAATTGATAGTTTAGAATTAAATAATATTCCTTACTTTCTGGTGGCTAAACTTAGGTGAACTGGGTGATACATAGTTTGATATGAAAGACTAATAATGTGTATTTTCTAATGAAATACTTCTGACAACATTGGGCTACAAACAAATGATACACAACATTTTTTATTTAGACTATCAGATTAAGTTTTATGGAATTGCAGAGTTACCATAGCTCTATCATTATACTAGCAGTTGGCACATAATTTTGGCTACACAAAGCTGTTACAGTAGCTCTGTATTTACTAAATGAAAATGGTTTTGTTCAGCAACATCATTACTCATAAATTCTTCCTTAGTATTATCTGCTGTATTTTTCTCTTAGAATGAGTAATATTTAAGATCAAAATAGTTATGTCAAATGTAGAAAGAAATTGTACAGTATCTATACTCAGGCACAATATTTATAGTAGATAATAAGAACATGATGAAAATACAATTACACATCAAATTGGTCTTGATGTGATAAAGGTTTGATAAAGTTGCTTTAATTCATCTGTCTTTTTCTGTTATTTTGGGTTTTGTCAGCTTTTTGGTTTTTTATGTCTTTTACTTTAAGGACAGGCTAAATTAAAGAAATGGCATACATGAACTGCAGTCCACCTTTTTGTCAGAATAATGTGAAGCAAAAACTGCTGTGTGTCTGCCGCTGTAAGTTGGAAGACCTAGAACTTAGGTTTGGCTAGTACTTCTACTTTCTTCGGTTTTTATTATAAGATACTCGTCCTGCGGTATTGAACTATCATGAATAGGGAGGTTCTTTGCCAGAACTGTGGTGAGAAATTATAGTAAAGAGAAAGTCCAAGCCATGAAGTTTTAGAATTAAGAACTTGAGTATTTGTTTCTGAATTTTTTTGTGTATATGGAAGGATCTACAAATGAACACTTAAAAAACTGTGATTCTGAGAATTTATTATGAGATAAAATGATGTAGTGTAAGCAGCATTCACTCCGTTGACGTATCGTCCTGTTACAACTTTCATATGGTGTTCTTTGTCATAGATTTCCAAGCGGCATTAGATGGAGGGTGGTAGAAGTTCAATGTTCAGATTGTGTGCTCAGCATTATCAGAGTCATCTACAGAAACAAGCAAATGTCTTGGAAGAAAAAGATGTCTTATATCCCTAAGAATTAAATTTCTCTCTTACTGCATAAAGCTATGCAAGTGCAAGAGTGGAGGAGAGGAAGGATTGCCCACTAACTGATCTTATCACCATTTCTATTTCTAGCATAGATTTCTCATTAAAAAATGGAGTATTTTCTCATATTGTACTTCAAAATATTAATAAAAAGTTTTAATTAGGTAATCTGATCTAGGCATGCATATAATAATCTATATTACAAATTGAATTAATGTAGTTTTTACTATCATGACTTGCTTCTTGATCACAGTGTAGTTTCTGTGAGCTGCTAGAAATGATGTAAGACCAAGATGCAGTTAACGCCATCATCAAATTATATGACAGGTTTCTGTGCATTCCAAAACATGATTATTTTGCTGCACCTGCCTAGTACTGTTTTGTTAACTGTGGTTCTGATTTTTGTACTAATGATTTACTGCTTCATTTTCACTGGGACATCATAAACTGTGAGTGTGTTATTTGTGTTTAAGTCAAGTGTCAGCTTGTTTTCGTGCACAGCAGAGGTACAGGTTGAGTATGCACTTGAGCTTTTCCCTTTTTTTCAGCTCTCTCCTGTTATCAGAGTTAAAACAGCTGTACTCTAATTCTGAGCTTGAACTTCCAGTTAAAAAAGTAAAAGTAACTACCAGGAAGAAGAACTAACTTAGTGGATGTCAGAGGTCCCTTGATGGTGCTAAACTTTAATGGAGGATGAGCTACCTCTATTTTTCCATGCTGAGATGCCTACCTATTTTGTCTGCTCAGACTGACACGTCTGAAAATGAATGATTTTTCCTCAGTCATGACGGATACCATTTCTAGACATATTGTAGCATAATGGACAAGTAACTTCTCTTAAAGACTTGTCATATAATTTGAGGGGAAAAAAATTGTACCCCTGAGACAGATGTTTCTAGCTATATCCTCTGGGACTAATGAGACCTTAGAGCAGTGTCTAAGGCTAAGAATTGGTTCAAAATACTATGATGTGATGTGCCCTTATCTTCTTTTATAGATAAGCCAGGAAGACTGTTTCTTGCACAGAAAATCAAAGAGGAGTCTGTAAAATCATAGGAAATAAAAAATGACAACTGAAATATCTCCTTTCCTTTGAAAAAATAGGTCTTCCAGAAAATCCCTTTTCCCATTCCCTACTCTTTGTGACACCCACTTACATAAACTGTAGTGACCATAGTTGAATCCCAAATCATTCATCTCAAAAAGGAAAACACAAAGTTTGAAAATGGATATGGAAATACAAACTCTGAATATGGAAAATACAGACATCATGGCAATCTGGTAAAGTTCTCACTGACTGGGAAAAGGGGAACATAACCCAGATATTAAAAAAAAGGAAAAAATGTAGACCCAGGGAACTACAGGCCAGTCAGTCTCACCTCTGTGCCTGGCAAGATCATGGAACAGATCCTCCTGGAATCTCTGCTAAGGCACATGAAAAATATAAAGGTGTTTGGAGACAGCCAACACGGCTTCACCAAGGGCAAATCCTGCCTGACAAATTAGGTGGCTATTTACAATTCTGCTACAGACTTGGTGAATAAGAGCAGAGCAACAGGTGTGATCTGACTGGACATATGGAGAGCAATCAATGCTGTCCCACATGACATCCTAGTCTCCAAAATGGAAAGTCATGGTTTTGATTGATAGACTACTCAGTGGATCAGGAACTGGCTGGATGGCCTCACTCCAAGAGTTGTGGTCAATGGCTCAGCATCCAAGTGGCAGCCAGAGACGAGGGGTGTTCCGCAAGGGTCAGTGTTAGAACCAGTGCTATTTAACATCTTTGTTGGACACATAGACAGTGGGATAGAGTGCACTGCTATTAAGTTTGCTGACGACACCAAGCTTGGTGGCGCAGTTGGCATGCTAGAGGGAAGGGATGTCTTTCAGAGGGACCTGGACAGGCTTGAGAGGTGGGGTTCAACCAAGCCAAGTGCAGAGTCCTGCACCTGGGATGTGGCAGTCCCAGCCACAAATAAAGGTTGAGTGGTGAATGGCTGGAGAGCAACCTCAAGGAGAAGGACTTGGGAGTGGTCAAGGATGAGACGATCAACATGAGTCAGCAGTGTGTTCTAGCAGCCCAGAAGGCCAACCATATCCTAGGCTGCATCAAAAGAGCAGGTCAACAGGTCAAGGGAGGTGATTCTCCCCCTCTACTGTGCACTTGTGAAACAGAGTACTCTGTCCAGCTTTGGAGGCCTCAACATAGAAAGGACATGCACCTGTTGGAACAGGTCTAGCTAAGGACCATGAAGATGATTATAGGGTTGGAGCACCTCTCCTATAATGACAGGCCGAGTGAGCTGTGCCTGTTCAGCCTGGAGAAGAGAAGGCTCCAGAGAGACCTTATTGCATCTTTCCAGTATCTGAAGGAAGCCTATATGAGAGCAGGAGAGGGACTCTCTGTCAGGTGGAGCAGTGACAGGAGAGGGGTAATGGTTTTAAATTGAAAGAACGGAGATTTAGATTAGACACTAGAAATAACTGTGAGGGTGTTGAGGCACTGGTAAACGTTGCCAAGAGATGTTGTGGATGCCCCATCCCTGGAGGTGTTTAAGGCCAAGTTAAATGGGGCTTTGAACAACCTGGTCTAGTGGAAGGTGTCCCTGCCCATAGCAGGGGGGTTGTAACTCAATGACCTTTAATGTCCCTTCCAACTCTAACCATTCTATGATGATTCTATGAGACTTAGTTCCAAATATTTGTAGTATTAATAAGAGAATCCTGTATATTTCTTAGTCTCTCAAGGTTTCAGAATAGGGTTTTCAGAACTGGTCACTTAGAAAATTCTCATCTTTATGCAAAGGTAGAAAGATGGCTGTTTTACATGTTTCATTTGTTGGCAGTGATTAGCAGTCGCCTTCTGTGGACGATGAAATAGAGAGGTGTCTGCAGCCGAGTGAAAGTCTGTGGACCCAGGGCAATTTGTTTCTGCAGATTTGTATTGAGTGGCATGAAGTTATGAGTAGTTTTTTCACTTGGCAAGTGAATTTTTTCACTTGGCTATGCATTACCCATACCAAACAAAAGTCAACTAAAATTCCAGACAGGCATTTTATAATTTGGAAAGAAACACCCAGAACATTGTTTGGGATTTTTAAATTTTGAAATCACAATTCATCTAGAATAGTACTCAAAACTAAATAGCAAATTTTAAGGTAATTATATAGCTAAAAACAAAGTTTCATTTCTCACCAAACAACATCGCTTTTTGTTCTAAGAAACCTAGAAAAAGATTGACCCAGAACTGACTAAAAATTGTAGACTCTCACCATGCCAAATATTAATAGCATTTTTTTTTCACAGATCTAGTGAACTATTTCTCAACATTATATATTAAATATCTGAGGTTTATGTGAAAGAATATTATAAGATTTCTGTTGTCATTTATGAGGAAAAGTATGGCTTGCAACCAATAACCACTTCATATAAGTAATTTCTTTGGAGGAAATATAATTGTTATATATATAATGATATATATATAATGATTATTATATACTGGAAAAATACCTCCGATGAACATAATATAATTAATAAACTACACTGGTGTTTTTAAAGTATAGACAAGACTTGAAGGATGGACAAGTTTCTTGTTTGAAACAGACTACTGCATTCTGTATGTGATGCAACTCACCGACTTTTACACCTTTTCACAGGGACAAAAAAAAAAATTGTAAGTTTTGCTTCACTCACTATTTGGTTAAAATATCTATTTATTTGAATGAGCTTCTAGCCTGATGGGAAAAAGAAATTGTGTGTGAAATATGTACAGCTTCTTCCAGCCATGGGTCATTGTTACCTACTGCGTATAACTACCTGAGTACCTAAATTTTCCTAAAGTATGTGTTAGCTGGGATGCAGAAAAGGTAAGGCAGAGTTTACAAATTTTGCTGCCTCTTTGCAGAAAATTCAAGTGTGACTGGTACCTGATATGCAAGTGCATGGTAATAGTGCAATTCAGGTACTTCATTTAAAGGCTATTTGAAGGCTTATAAAACTTAGTGTCTTTAGAAAGGGATACACTGAGAATTAAAGCTCTTAAATTTCAGCTTTTATTGTTGCTTCTTAAATTACTGTGGAATTTCAGTCCACAAATTAAATCATTGACTATGACCCTCATTAAAAGTCAACATTTATGGAAATTACTGCATTCTGGGATCTGAGAAACTGAAGCATTTCTCTATACACAGAAAAGGCAATGACTATTTCTATGGCATACACAGTAATATTTTAATAACATCACTGATGCAAAGTACCTCAATTATAACTCCAGTGTCTTACAATGACCTATTTGTAAATCTCTTTAAAATATTTTCATTTTCTTCCTTTTTCCTCATAAGGGAACCATGCTGGAAAAAAAAAAATTCTACAACTGTAAACATAAGTATTAAGCTTAAATAAATCTGTTTATATGATAATTTTTTCTAAGCTTCTAGTAGCTAAAATGAGTTAACAAAAATGCAAAACAATTCTGATGGAGGGTAAAAAAAACAACTGACCATTGTTGCTCTGGTAACAAATTGCTTTTGTCTGTGAGTGTTTGTAGGCATGCATGAATATGAGATAGATAGCGGTATATTGCTTATATCTACTTGCATATTTGTATATGTCCATTTATGTGTGCATCATTCCCTCAGATTCCTTCACAGGTTATATTAGTCATGGATCTGTCTTAGTTTTTTCCTTTTAAATTTCATTAATCAGCATTGTAAATGGAATACTTCCCTAATGTTGTAAATGGAATACTTCCCTTGAGTGACGTTTTTTATGTTAAAATTATATTATATTTGATTTGAAAAGCAACCTGTAAGCTTTCTGTAAGCTATTTAAGTCTCACCTCCCAGTGGAATCACAGAACATTTACAAA
Source organism: Pedionomus torquatus (assembly GCA_013398155.1). NCBI lineage: Eukaryota > Metazoa > Chordata > Aves > Charadriiformes > Pedionomidae > Pedionomus > Pedionomus torquatus. Next base: position 154,334 of record VZRU01020779.1, read on the forward strand.
AATAATTAATTACATCTTATATAATCTTTATTGCTACTTTTAAAAATGAATAATATATTCTTTTTGTGCTGAAATAACATATCCCTAAGGTACAATTCGTTTCCACAAATTAGATTGGTTCCTCGCATACAAGATTATTAAGCATAAAGTTGCTGGGTTCCGTGTGCCCCCTAGGAATAGTATTTCTTCCTTCATATCTAAGCTTTAAATGTAGCCTGATTCAAGACAAACACAGTAAAAAAGTTATAAGAGTGATGTGTTTGCTTGGGCTTACATAGTAACCTTGTTTTTTAAAATTTTTCTCCTTTTTTGTTTTGAATACAAAATTGCTATGTACAGCTCAATGTAAAGCACAAAACCAGAGATGTTACTGTGATTCTCCATTTTTGTAGGTTCTGGATGTAGTTTTAATTCTCTTTCTGCCTTTACCTGTCTTTCAATTGGTGAAAAAACTCAGTGTGATTCACTCATATTGTCAAAGAAGCATTGTGTTATTATTTCTAGACAAAAATGTGATTTTACAATTAGTAAGAAGTGTGTTTGAAACGTTCAAAACAGAGTTAGCATTAAATAACTTATGAATTTGATAGTTCTTCTGGAAAAAGCCTGAATAACAGGTTATGTGGTGAATCATGGAAAATTATTTGCAGATGATGGAACAAAAAGATTTCTAAAAATCATTGCGTAAGACAGTATTCTGGCTCTCAGTGTGTTCTCTTCATAATTACATTAAATAATAATTCGGCTTTTTGCATGAGGGTAGAGGTATATATTTGTTACAAGTCACTTTAATAGGTTGAGAAAAACAAATACTGCTTGTCAGAGCTAAAAACTGCACTCCAAGTTACATTTTAAAAACACAGCTGCATTTACTGTTTATGCTAAAGAAGGAAACTAGTAAAATCAAATTACATCTTAGATCATGCAGTTAGTTCTTGTCATATATGTTGATTCTGTTAAAGCATATTAGTTGATGTAGTAAAAAGACAACGTAGTTATTTCTGAAGTGAACTGGTAACTATATTTAAAAGCCCTTTTGAATAGAACCTTAACATTCAGTATTTTTGAAAGGAAAAGGAATATGAAAGTTATGCTGAGAATTTTTCACCTTTCTTTTAATTAAATGTCCATTTAGTCTACTTTCCCCAATTTATATTAGCTTGTATTCTGCTAGTACTTAGCTGAATTCAGATACTGAATTGAATTCATCCAATCTGTTCAGTACTATAAGTAGATTGTCCCAGTCTGTTTTTCAGCAAGATCAAAATGTATGAATTTTAGCTCTTAGATATTTACTGTTATAGTTAAGGTCATCCAAAGGAGCATTTCATACAATAGCATAATAAACAGAATATCAGACATCACAGAAAGTTCCAAATGTTCTTGTAACATTTGGACAAACCTGATGCAGAGGATGGCTGGAATTTTAAAATGCGTTTTCATTTAGCAATACTTTTACCTAGCTTAAATGATACAAGTTACAAGAGATGGGAAGTTCTGTGTTATGTAAAATCTTATATTTTTGTTGCCATCCAAGCTAGGAACAGAAGATTTTAAGAGATAAATGAGCTAAAGCTACTGCTATACTTTAGCATTTTTTTCCAGATCGATAGTAATAAACACTCATTGCTTGCTCCTTTATCTGCACTTCAGACTTCAGAAGACTAGGCTGGAAGGTGGAGGTAGGGATTTCTTTCACAAAGGCAAAGGTATAAGCTCCTAAAGCTGCCCAGGGAAAGAGATGGACTACTCTAGTTGGCGTTTTGGAGAAGAACACTAGTACCACAGTCCTTACACTGAAAAATAGAAATGGAAAAGGAAGAATAAAAAAAAAAAAAAAAAGTATACTTTTGAGGAAGAGTGTTTCACATCCTCCTGTAGTATGATTTGTATATCAACAAATCCTGTATCTATTCCTTGATATGATAAATGCATTTTAATTCAGTGGTTACACCCTAGGTATTTGGAGATTTAATGTGGTAATATATTAAACTTGACCTATAGTAGGTGTGCACACAGGACTAATTGCACCTCTCTTCTTCTTTCCATGCTTGAACAGAAATTTTCTTCTCCTTTGCTTTTCCTTTAAGAAGGTAAGTTGATAGCTTCTTACCATAACTGTGGTGCTGTTTTATTTGAACAGCAGATTTTAAGAAAAAAACTGGTTTTTTTCTAAGAAAAATTCAATGTGTTTAAACAGTGAGTCACCCCCAGGAAATTGCTTGTCATCCAGCTCAGCCACAGATGGAACTAATTTCAAGTACCACAGATGTGCAAGGGAAGATGAGGACTGGGGAGGCTTGCTGTTGTGTGGGAGAGATGAGGATCTCTGTAGTGGCTTAGGGCTCCACAGAAACCTCTCCAGGTGCAGTCTAAACTGCAGCATCATAACACCATGTGTTTCCGCATGACCCATGTTCTGAACTCTATGCAGTTCTGACTCAGTGAAAAGCAGAAAGTATTTCAGTGACAGAAGTATGTATTTATTGCTATATTTCCAGGCAGGTGTTTTTTCATGTGCTGCAGGTGCGTAAAGTGTGAAAGTTCTGTGCATTGCTGACATAAATTTTTCCTTTAAGAAATGGCATCATTGTGCCTCTCCTCTAGATTCCTCAGTGTCTGAAGGAGATTGCTACAGAACACCAGTCGTAATGCTACTGGAAATCTCTCTGCCCCAGATGAGATAGGTAAAGTGCTCTGCCATGAGGACTACTTGGGTGATAGGACCATAACTCATTTTCCAGAGAAGAGATCCTGGATGTTTTGTACTTCTTGGTTAATGTGCATGGATTACCTCTATCTCTGTTTACTTGGACTGCTTGAGAAGACCATTGGTATAATCTTACTGGTATGTTTAGATTTTCATGGCTTGGCCTTTATTTCCAGGCAGAATCTTTGCAAAATCATCTTGTCTGCAATTGTTCTGATTTCAGTTATGGGATATGAGTTAGGCAAGGAGTCCTTTTCCTAAATTTTTCTGATGATACAAAGTAGTTTGCAGTTTGTGTTTGTTGTTTAATTCCATGGTCTTGTTTTCCTTGTCCAGAATGATTCGTTTATGGCAGTTACCTGTTTCTCATTATCACCAACTGTGAATTCAACATTGTGTTGCTTGAGTCATGCCAAAATCTCTTTGTGGTTTAAAATTGCCAGCGGTGTCCCCACAGGTCTGGAAAAGTGAGATGTGCAAAGACCACAGTCTAGGCACTGTTGAAGAAACACTAATTTGTGTTGAACATAAATATCATTTATTTGTCAAAGACTTAGAAAGAAAAAGAGTGGGAATCAGAAAACAGAATATTTTTTAAAAGGTAATTGTGATTTTGGTCCCTGGATCCCAACTCTTTGAAAATAAAAGAAAACAACAATAAAATGGGATCCACAGTGCTGATTCTGCATACTAGCTCAGGTATGACTCTGATTTATTTGTCTGAGTTCTGTTTTTTGGCATTTGAATTGAAGACTAGCAGTTATTATTTACAGTATCAGATTTTCTCACCATTTAAGAAATGCTAATAGGATCATAGGACATTTAAGAGAACTGAACAAGATAGCTACCTGGAATAATGTTTATTCAAGAAGATAATATACGTATTAAAGATTTTTTTTTCTACAGTTTCTCTTTTGATTTGTGTAATTACTAATCTAGTGCTGCTGCTATTTCAGTCATGGTCTCCTTTGGTTAGATGTTAATGGTTTTGCTTTTTAATATAAACCTAAAGTACCAGGGATACTCTGAATTTCATTTTGTGTCCGAAATAGTTTCTGCATTTTTCCCAATAAATCCTGTTTCCACTGAGGCCAGTGGAACTTTTCACTCTTAATCTGTGCAGGTGGCCAAAAGACACAGTTTATATATACAATGACACTATTCGGAGGCCATCGTAATGCCTCTGAGCCATCATAACTACAATTTCTTGCACTCTATCATACCTTGGCCTTCTAGGGCCTTGAATGAATGCTCACAAAGACTCAGCAGTGAAAAAGAAGAAGGTCACCTGCTGTAACAAGTATTTGTTATCTGACAGCCTTTCTGCACTGATTTTATAGAAATTTCAGGGTCCTGTTCCCAAGCCTGCTTTTTCTTTCCTTAATGAGAGCCACAGATAATAAAGCTACCTGATTTAAAGCAGTGCTCTAGAGGGGAGAAAATATAATTCAGAAATTATTTTAGTTAATAAAATACTTTCTATTTGTTTTAAAGAACAGATTCAACTTAGTAGCTTTTATTTGAAAGAAAACTTGGAACTTTTTTTTTTTTTTTTTGAAACATTTATTTATGCTTCTGTTTTTTTCAGCTCTCAAATTTTTGAAATGCTCCAGAGCAGGAATAAAAATTAAGTACAGTATCTGTGTATTACAGGAAAGTAGAGGAAGGGACTGGTTCTTCCTTTTGTACTCTGGGCATGTGCCAACAATGCTACAATAAATTCTATTGCTTTTCTATTGCTATTCAAGGCAAATTCATTCTTTATTCTGTCTTTGAGTAATTCAGTTTTAAAGGTTAAATGCCATTACTGCTTGATTTGGAGTGTTGGGAGTTTACTTTGTTTGGGGTTTTAAACCTATTTCTCCCCTCTTTTTTTTTTTTTTTTTTTTTTTTCATTACTTTCATNNTTTAATTGCATTCACTACTATCCAATAATAATTTTTGAGGAAAGCAGGAATGCCTTGTAACCTGCTCAAGGGCAGAAGTGATAAAACAGTAGTAAAAACCAAAATCCTGAGTAAGGACATATTTAGAAATCTGAGAAACTTTTTGAATGAAATCAATATATATATTAAGAAGGAAAACTATTTTAGAGAAAATCCTGGGCCTAACGCTTCACCACGTAATACTTGAAAAAGCCTGGTTATTAAAAAGGATGCACATAAACTTGTTGTTAGAGTGAGTGCACTTGAGCCCCTGTTTACTGCCACTTAAAATGCCTCACTGTACTTGACCTAAATTTTGTGTCACTTTTCCTGACTACTTTTCTTTTCATTTCTGTCTGTAATGATGTCTTCAAGAAACTTGATAGATCAATGTGAATTCTTCTTCCTGTTCTTTTTATCCATGTGCCTCACACACTCCTTTCCCACATTGTGTGAGCTTGCCCTGCTCACTGTCATAGGAGCCCAATAGCCATTTATACTTCAGGGGTATCTCTGGCTTTGAAAACTCATTCTGGCCATTTAGTCCAGGTTACTCATAGTATGCAGAACACTTGATGTAGCACAACAAATTCTTAAAAAGTAACCCAAATATATTTCTATTCCAGCATCTAGGTAACGTTTCCTGGATTTATCACTATAGCAATATTCAAAATTCAGCCAAGCCATATGTTGTTTCTCCACATAGTATTTTGCATGAAATGTAATGTGTGAACCTATTCAATAAAAATGTCTCACTAAGATGAATAAATGCCAAAGGCTGTCTTTTATTGCAGTCACTGTGATAGCTGGGGTGAAAGGTTGTTTTTCTTCCCTTCTATCCAATGTTCATGATTTCAGTAGCTTTGTCTTTTAATGATAGCGCCTGATGGCCTCATGCTTTTCTTTTAGTAAGTAAATACACTGAACGAATTGCATAGAGCAAGGAGAAATATATTGGTTAAAATGTGGGATCACTTCCAGAAAAGACTCAGAGTTAAATGGCAAAATATCTATGAATGTGTCTGAAACCCTACAAAAGGATTTTTTTCTTCTTTTTTTTTTTTTTTGGTGTGGAAAGAAGTATGATATGAATGCAGAAATGTGCTTACTAGTCTTTTTGCTTATTTGCCTATTTTATATTTATGAGTGAGTGATAATATTCAAATCAGTTTGTACAGCAAAAACTTTATATTGGAAGTGCAGAGTAGGAACATGTCCTATTTACAAGGCAGTTTGTATTTTCTTTGTTGTCAAGCAGCAGGAAAACTGCAAAAGGCAACATAAAGTAAGCATAAAAAGTTCTCTTTGTTATTGTAAGGACAGTCATTGGACCAACAGTCAGGCAATAATCTCCTCATGTGACTAGAAGCAGCCTTATTTATCATTAGTGTAACAGTTTAAAAATTACGCTGACTAAATCAAAATATGTAAATTGATGCCATAGCTAAATAAAGACATTTGGCAAAAATCAGTTGGTGCTGAATGTTCATGTGATTTCTACAATTGTCACATGAATTATCACTCAGATATGTAACACTATAATCATATAAATGAGTTCACCAAGATTTATAGCAAACCTAATCTGTGTTCTGCTTGTAATTCATGACGAAGAACAATCACATTCACTCAGTCTGAGAATTAGAAATATGCATGGGCAAATTTTCACTGACTCTGCCTTTTAAAGTTCATTACTCCCTTTCATATATTCTTTGTGTCTGTAATATTAAGCTGTAGGGGGATAAAGTTTAGCAAAAAGAATATTTAAAATATAGCTGTGCTGTTTTGTTTCAAGGGTGTTTCTGAGTGAAAGAATATTAGGAAAGAACATCCAGGCTTGGAATTCAATGACTGTAGTCACTATACTAGAAATCATTATAGAATCCAAGCCCAAATCTGCACGATTCCTGTAGTTCATACGTGGCATATTATATAAAGACATAAAAGCCAGTCTCTTGTCCTTTTCTATGTTAAAAGCAAATTCCCTAAATGAATGTTCAGGCTCTTCTAAGTTTGTAAATAAATGGTATGTTTCTAGAAGATACGCAGGGTGCTGCTCTGAGTGGTACAAAGGTATTTGTTCCTGACAAAGCACTTGAACACCTGAAGCAAAGTCAGTGCATGAAAACCATGTTATGTTCTATAAACTTATTTCAAATACTTGTAGTCTAAATGAATCTAAATCAAGTTATACTTAATGTATATTCAGTTTATATTTAATTGAAGTCTTCTCCACTGGGTAAAGGTCTTGCGAGACCTTGAATATTTTCTATCACCTTGTGAAGATACAGTAACATCACTTTCTGTCGATTTTAGAAGATAAATTTGTAGTAAACTGTTGGATAATTTCACAAGAGTTGAACAGCAATCATAGTCAGACCTATTAGCAAAAAACTCTGCTCTTGTGCTTTTTAGAAAGGTTTTCTTTTTTTTTTGACATCTCCAACTTCACAGAATGCTGTCGTGATGCTGTTAGGTTTTTTGAAATTATTGTTGTTGGAAAGAATACTGCCATATTTTATGTCATGGTGTCGCGGTTTCAGCCAAACCCTGAGC
>VZRU01020780.1:1852-32923 GCA_013398155.1 Pedionomus torquatus
AAAAAAAAAAAAAAGTAATAAAGGGAAGTGGTATGTTTGACAGCTGTGGTGTTCTACAAATCTTTTCAAAGGTGAGACTCTTTAGTGAAGAGCAGTTGCAGGAAAAAAGAAAGAACAGACTGTGAATAGCCAAGATTCCTAGTGATCTCACTGGGAATTACACATTTATTTGGAAAGCATTTAAGGAATATGATTACAGACTTAAGACCTGATCCAAATTCCATTATGTAAATGGAAAAAAAAATAACATGTTTTGTTAAAAGAAAATTGAATTTAGCTTTTAGTTCCCAGTTAATGAGATACTAGTAAACGTAGAGAACTGCAGGGGAATTGATCAAGGAGAAATGCCTTTTTGGGTTGTTTTTTTTTTTCTTCATATTTGACACTTATCCAAGCTGTGATTTACTCAGATTTATAGTTGTTTATAAACAACCAAAACTATATATAACACAGATTTGTAAGTTATTTATAGACTCTCCATCCTTCTGACTATGTGTGTCTAAAGTGGCATTCATATCCAATGGAAAGGCTAGTTGCAACTGACCTAATATTGTCCTTAATAAATGAACGTAAATGGAAGAATATCAGAGATTCTAAATGTATACTTTGTGTCTAAGGGTGAGCAAAGAGAGGAATGTAACCTGCACATGATCCATTGGTTATTCTAGGCAATGTATTTTCTTTGCAATAACATATGGTAATTGCTATTACTAAGGATATTGCTTGGTTTGAAGCAAACACTTCATTTTCCTTTTTCTTTTCTTTGTTTTTTTTTGGTTTTTTTTTTTTTTTTTTTTTTTACAGTCTTGATGCTTTTGTGATTTCTTTGATCTCACTAAAATTGCTTTTGTTAGTGCACGGAATCCCCTAAACAAGCCCTAAATCTGCAAAATTATCTCACAAACAGGTCCTTCCACCACTGCTAAGGAACACTTAGGTCAACTGGCCTTGCACTGCGTGCACATGTCCTAGTACCTGAACTCAAGCCAGGACCTTTTCTGCTGTAAGGTTCTGAAAACTCTCAGCTCTTAATGAATTAATAAATGAGCTCTTAACTCATAATGAATTCAAGGCAGTCAGCAACTGGGTCTGCACAGCAGGACCTTTCTAGCAGCATATTACAGACATGAGATTTTTGTTTCTTCTCTCAAGTTATAGCTACACATAGTAATGCAGATTCCAAGAAAGGAACAGATCCATTTTGATCTAATAGTTTTATTTAAAATTAATAAATCCAGGCCATGTATAAACTATCCAGTCATATCCTGTAAAGGTTTAACAGTTAAACCACAAGGAAAATAAACTAACATCTCTTCCCTTTTTATCTTAAAAGTGTCTGAAATGAATTGGTTGCTAAAGAAACCCGATATAATTGTGACAGAGTGTTTTGAAACCCTTAGTGGAGTTCATCTGAAACCTCAGCATAACAAGTGGCCTCTTATCTGCGTACTATTCCAGGAAGAAATGCATGGCATTTCGTCATCACAGCTGAAAGACTAGCTGGCTCTGCACGTAGGCTAAGTAAGAATAAGGGCCCTCAGCTATCATCAGGGCATGCTGGTAGCTAATGCTTACTCAGAGGCTGTTTCCTTTAGCCTTTGCTACTGCTTGTAGGAGTTGGAATGCAGGAAAAGGCAAAAATTAAAGAGAACATACTGACGGTCAATGTTCACCTTCTCTAGTTGTTCTCAATGAAGATTATTTCTGAAGAAATGGCACATGTGCATTAACATGGTGACATCTTAAACCATTCCCCCTATTACACAGATTTTAAGTTGCTTTATTTAATGTGATTGTGAGCAGGGTTACTTACAGGAGAGAGAATCTTAAAAAGTAGATGTCACTTTTTTTTTAGTCTGACATTTAAAGGCAAATTAGTAAGCGGAACTTTAATATAGTTATTTCCCTGAAAAAACTGATCCTGAATTCTGAACAGGCAAAACAACTTTCTCCTTAACAAAGCTGTTAAAACTTAGATAATTGGTAGCAATTGACATTACTTCAAAACCAAGGATGAATCTTCACATGTGGAGGAATACGGTGAAGAATATTTCTTTGTAGAGGCTTATTTGGTACATTCTTAAAATGATAACATCGGTGATGCACTGTCATCACCATTTTAACATAATAACCTGCAAAATTTGAACACGGAATGATCAATCAATAGAATATAAAAATGTTAATGTGTTAAAATGTAAACTGAAGTTTGCATGCTGCTGGGACCACGTTTTGCTTTCTCTGCCTGCAGAAAAATCACCAATTATCAGGAGTTTACTCTGCTATAACCACATTGATTTAAGCACACAACTGTAAGCATAACAGTACGTAATGCACTTTACACACATTGGGTTCCTGGTCTAAAAAACAGCTAGATTTGACTTGTTCTGTTTAACTCACTGGCTGAACACTGAAAAAAAGTTAGTACAGATTTTTCTCAGGAAATTCAAACTTACAAAAGCAGAAGAAAAAGATATCAAATGAGCTGCTGCTATGTGCAAAAATTCATCTTGGGTAAAACTTTAAACCCTAAAAATAAATCTGGTTTTCAATTCTCACAAATAGGCTTTTCTATTCAACTCTGAAGGTTTATAGCAGTTGTTAATCATGTACTGTACACAGTACTAAGCAGGAAAGTGTTCAGTTATTTCTGAAACACGTTATTTTGAGGCTATATTTGAATCTTCCATATTTATGTGATGAGAGTTATGTCACGAAGTTAATCATTCGCAGGATGCTAGCATTCAGGGTAATGAAAAACTTCTTGTGCAAGCAGTCATTAATCAGTGAGTATAACATTGCATAATGCTTTCTGAAGCATGTGTTATGTGATCAGAGTACAAGGCTGCATAATACAGCGAAGTGTTTATGCCATATGCTGACCTTTTCTAAAGCAGAAATGGAGCCATGTGATGTGCTGCTCCTGCCAGCAGTTGCTTATTGCCAATAATTAAGTTTGATGATATGAAGAAACACAAACTTGTATTGCTTAGAGTTCTAAAAGGAAGAAGCTTTGAAGTTTTTGGCACTGTAAAGCATGAAGATGGCCAACTTGGCTTGGATACACTACCGTTATCCATTATGGGTGCCGCCTATCAAAACTGGAATCAAGTGCCCTGCTCAAGTGGTTACTGGCATTTGTGTAAAGGAAAACACGTGCATGGTTACAGGACTGATGTGTTATCCAGAAGAGCATAAAGGTCAACAGGAACAAAGCAGCCAAAGGCATGCTTGGTACCTCAAATCTCAGAACATCACAATAACATTTGATGTTCTTGTGCAATAGTGCTAGTAAGCAGCTAATTACTTAATCTCCTACCAGTATTACACAAAAGCATATTTGCGAAATACTTCAGATAAATATGCTGTAATTATGTGAAATATAAAAGCATGTATAGGACAAGATGTTTTGTAATTCTAGACACACATACCTGTGGAGATGTGGTTTTCATGAGCTATTGTAACAATGGAACCAATGCTTTAGAAACTTCCATGAACAATGTGAGAACTATGTGCTGGAAGCTGAGTGGACATATGGACATACATCTTTTATGTTATGCATAAACACACAATCACATACACACACGAAGCATCAAAAGTTTGTCCTGTACACAGCTACTTTTTGCTTCTCTGTTGCCAGAATCAGGCTGCAGAGCTGGAATAACCAGCTTCATACAACTGCTTTAGCACAGCCAACCATCTATGCCGTGTAGCTATGCCAGGTCTGCTCCTACACCACCTCATACCTGACTTGCTAGGGTTTCCTTCTACCTTGCTGATGACAGCCTAACTACTTTGGGAAGCTGGTATAGGGAAGGTGTAGCCAGGGTCCATAAGTGTTACCACGCGTTAATAGCAACTATGTTCCATCATGGGATCTATGGTATGTCACCAGTGGCTAAACTGATTTCTGATAGCCCACTTTTACTTTAAGGAAGTATTTTCAAGGTTAACTAATAATCCTAAAAAGTAAAGTAGCCTAGAAGCACAATAACAAATACACACAACTAAGACTATAAGTATGCAGGTGCCCAAGTCCAAAACTGAGATTCTCAAAATTCCTGCTGAGATTTTTCTTCAGAAAGTCACAATCCCCATGATATTAGGTAACAGCAGTTAGACAATGCTGTATCTAAGGCCTTTCAGGATTTATAAATTAAACCTTCCACACCTAAGGAGTCTGACTCAGTAGTCATCTTCACACTTGGCAGACAGGACTTTACACAGTACAAAGGAGCTGTAGGGGATGAGAGAAAAGCAAGCAAGATTCTTGTCCTTGTTACAGCATCTGTTTTAAAAACAGTGTGATACTTGCTACATGAGGGACTCCAAGACACGCCTTCCCTCTCTACACAAGCGGTCATCATCTCTGTATGTCAATAAATTAACTTGTAGCATAAGCAGTTAAAGTAGAAAAGTTTCATCAGGAGCGACCGAGAGCCTCCAGTGACCAGGTCACTCCTGTAGGAGGTTTGGTTCACGTTAATGAAGTGAAAGAGCAGAAACTGAGTTGCTCTGGTGTTTCATGAGTCCTTCAAGTACCGGGTAAGAAATCAAAATGAAGAAAGGAATTTCATTCCACACCAAGTGGAAAAAACTCATGTCCACGTGTTCATTTACAAACTGGTAACTTAGGGCCCTTCTCGTTATGTTATTGCTGCATCTCCTACCTCCTTTTCTATGTTATGTGGGCAGTCTAGGAATCATGTCTAGATGTTATGAACTCTACTAGTCATCAGGGTACAGAAGTCATGTGACGCAACCAACCAATACAGAAAAATCCACTTTGTGTAGCTGCTCATGAAAATACTGGAAATGATTGTGCTGGTGGACTGTGACCTAAACATGCAGCCTGACACACCCTACAAACCATCTCTCCTATCCATCCTTCCTAGTCCCACTGCTTCTTAGAAGCATACACCCTGGGTCTCTCCTCCTCTCACAACTACTTGGACAAGGAGACTGGCCAAAAGAAGACAAGTACAGGACAACATGAATCACAGGCAGAACCCTAAGTGGTTATACTGTGTGGGGATACTTACAAAACTTTACAAAAACAGTTCAGGTACAGACCAGCTTTCAAGACTACAGTCATAGAAGCATAAACTTACTACACAAAAGATGCGGAGACAAACACATGTATTATTAACATTTATATGTAATGAAAACATAACCTTCATAACTCTATCCTTACAATTTAAATTTTAAACTTTGTCTTTCTAAGCTGCATGGAAGAGACACGTTTTTTAAGAATCCGTACAACTGGCATCAGATTTTTTAGCATGCTAGAAAGAATTGAGCCAAAGATGATATCATGAAATCCCTTATGCTTAAGGGAAAATGTTAAATCAATTAGCAGTTGCTAGAATAAAGAAGCAACAATTTGATGTATGTTCCTTAAAAAAAACCCCAAATTTCTTATGTTCTTCTGAAAGTGGTTACATTATGCAAGAAGAAAACTGCAACATATTCTCATCTCTTTAATGTTACAAAAGCTTTATTAGCATGTTTCAGAAGTTATAATCAAAGAGTAGTAGTCACTAGTCAGAACTTTGAAGAGCTCATAAACATACATGTACAGACTGTACCTTAGAGGGTTAATGTAGTATTTTAAACTCAAGTATTGCAATAGGTCTTAGCTTAGACACTGAATGTTCACACCCTCTGCAATAAATTCTTTTAACATACTTCATATTTCTTCCCATGTGAATGAGTGTCCTTGGAAGAATATCTACTAGATAAAATTCGAAGATGAAATCTAAGTCTAGACTTATTTAAGGGGGGTGGAGACTGATCTTATAATCTATGACAGTTGTTGATTGATGAGCTGCTCATGATTGCTGTAGGCCTGTCCAAACTGCAGAAGTAAATGATACTACAGGACTGGGAGGAATGTGCTACCTGGATGCAACACCTTTTATGGAACTTAGAACTCAGTTCTACTTCTGCTACATTTATTCCAGTGTTGAACTACCAAATATGCACAAGCAAATACACAATAACAAACGCATGTCGCCTCACTACCTGACTGCTGCTTCTGCAGCAGAATTTCTGTTACAGAACGTCAACACTTTAAGGATGGCCACTTGTAGCAGTCACAGTACATGCTATGTGGGGATCAAAGTTTTTGGTAGTAGTGCTTTCGCACAAACAAATCCTGGAGTAGAATAATACCTTAAACCCCCTCCTGAGGGGGTTTGGTCTCATTCCACAGTTTGAAGAATTTTATTTATATGTACACATATGCATACACAGATACACATACATATGCATACATATGACATGTCAGTATACACACATATATATTACGATGCATAATAAATAAATTGCATAGACACAGTACATTTTGCATAAGCAAGGAAACGTCTTTTCAACTCTATTCCAAGGCTGAAACTGAACATGATTTAAATCGATAATAAAAAAGGTACGCTATCGAATCTTTGGTGATAACATGATCATTTCTGATTACATCTTTCCAATTTTTAAAATTAGGAAAATTTTTAAAACTTTCCTAACTTTGCTTTTAAAATATTAATATTCTTGAAGTGAAAACAATCCATACAAATTCTTTAAAGCGTCCCCTGCACCCTGGTGTCTGAGCTCCAGACTCAGAGTAAAAAAAAAGTCAACAGAAAAAAAAGGCACACCCACAAAAAATAGTCTCTGTAATCCCTCAAAATATACATGAGGAATTTCATCACCTTTAGCTGAACACATCTCTCCCTTTGTCTCATCTGTTTGTGATTATTCTCCTTTTTCTCTTCTTTGGAGATAGTTGTCTTTGTAAAAGTGTGCAGAAAAAGAACATCTTAAAATAACCATATCGTCATGATCATTACCACACCCTGAGTACACTGACTGTAACAGCCTCACTAGACAATGAATCTTTTCAGTAGTGTCATTAGGTGCAAGAACAAGGGTAGAATTTCGCAAATGAGACATCAAAGCGCATCTTGTTCAATGTACACCACACATGATACAAACGATTTTCAATTACATTTTTTAAAATTTTGAATCTATCTTCTGTCTAATCTCAGTAGATACTTTTTCAGAGATTTGCTGACACGGAAAAGCAATGAAACAAAACCTAAATTAGTGATAAATTAACATGTTTCAATTACTCCTTCCACTTTTCATTTATGCTTTGGTTTTGGTATATGGAGGGACACTGGTATCAAATCCCTTACTTTACTCCCTAAATTTCTGAAATCCAGATTCCAAGTAGCTTGATAGTCTGCTCTCCTGTGTTAGACAGATCAGTTATTTCTTGTTCTGTTCAACAAATCTGATTATGGTTAAATGCATCAGAGCAATGACTGAAGAAAATCTGGAACAGCTGCAAATGATACATCCTGATATTTACTATTCTGAATGCAGCTGGTTAAAAACAGTTCTAGAAAAGCACTGACATGAACCTTGGTGTAGGAGTATGAGTAACTGCACGTAGACTGACAGAATTTCAACAACAATTTGGCACAAATGACTCTGCAGATCTCATAGAAATATTCCATAAAACAACATCCACCAAGTGTTCTTAACTGTATCATTACACAACGTTAGAATAAATAAACCAGCATATTTCTTCATAGCAGGTGAGGTACTCAAAAGCAACGGACTGACATAAGCTATTCAGACAATTTTGACATTTTTATCCCAAAATTTAGTAAAACTGGTAAGAACATGATTTACTTAATAATGTTGAAGAGAAAACACCTTTCATAGGCTAAAATGGTATGTGTTATCTAAAGTCATACATTAATTTCTGCATGAATGTCAGAATTTCTAGTCAATTTAGTAAATTGAACTTGCACTTATACCACTGAGAGGTAATCAGCTAAAGGTATCAGACCTACCTGTATTACAACTTGTCAGCTCCTTGGAGAAATGCAGAAGAGCTCACTATCCACTTGCACTTAGCTGGAGCAGGAACAAAAAAGCTGCTTATGACTAGGGACCATGAGAAACCAGCAGGGACTGGGGCTCACTCACCCATGAGGTATTGTGGAGAAAAGCATGGCTTTACCAGGAACTGAAAGAGTTCAGCCTAACTCAGCCTAAGTGCTGAGCCTACACACTTGATGGAAGATTTGCAAGATTGTAAGTTTTGTAAGGAAAACTCAGCCTTTATAAGAGCATTTCTGTTGCAAATCACCCTCTTGTGAAAGCAGAATTCCAATATTGCCAATAATGATGAGTGCTGCAGGCATCGCAACACATCACTTAACAGGAGAGATAGTAAGGGATTAACACATCTTTTGCTAAAATATTGTTCCTTTAGAACAATTTCAACATAACTAGAAAGTACCTTTAAAGATCATACTAGCGGTACTCTGTAACAATATTCAAACTGTTGAATTCAAAGGAGGGACTCTTTGAATTGAAGGTACAATACAACATATCACCTGCTGACAAAAGGAATGGAGAGACCTCTGTGATAGCAAAATTATTTTCTCGGATCAAAACTACTAGTTAAAGGCACAAATCTACACAGACGTATTTCACAGTATTTAAAGTTAATATATATATATTTTTAAATAGACATTCAGAGAAGCATCTTAATCAACCCTTGTTAGGAAAACAGAGGCAGCTCAATAACCAGACTGTGTACCAAAGTTATCAAACAGAAACCTGTCAGTATACACGATATTTTTTCTCCTATTAACATAACTATTTCCTACTCAGTTAGAATGAAAATGACATCTTAGCATACGAAAAACACAAGAAAATGACCCTCTAGGCTTCATATGACTATCAAAACAAGCGCCAGTACTTTATTTGCAAATCATTGTGCGTGAAATGGTCAAACTCAGCAAGTTTACCAGTCAACAAAGTTTGTGCTCTACCAGCGATAATCAATTTACATGTAATGATATGTCGAAATATGAATTTAAATGAGTTCTTGTCATTTCATGTTGATCAGCTGCTTTATCATCACAGATATGGACAGTGACCACAATAAATGCTGCAGAAACAGCAGAGCATGCACAAATTTCGTGAGGCATGAAGAAATTTGTTTTCATATAAAAAGACAGCCTCTGACTACTAAATCATGTTTATTTTCCAGTCAAGTTAACAAAAATACTTTCTAAGAAGTTATTTCCAGGCATTTGCTGTATACGCCATGTCCACAGCAAATATATATAATATGAATCACAACAGTTTTCTCACCTTGTAACCTACTGGATTTCTCTTTTAATGTATGAAAAGAACCCTGAGGCTGCCACAGAACAAAGACTATTTAAATATCATCCCTGTTTTATATAAATATATATTTTATTAGGACCTGCAAAAGGAATATGCTGGAGATTAAGAGAATTCTAGTTTCTTTAATAATTAGTTGCACTGCTGCACAACAACCTTTAATACAACAATCAAAATTTAAAATAACTGGGGCAAGTGAAATTAGGTTTCTTCACATTAGATGGTTTGTAGGAAGAATGCAAGGCAAAGAACAGGTTTAACACACAAGAATGCATAACTAAAGGCTGACCTCGAAAATGTCTTCATTTAATGCAGTTAAATGAATATAATGACAATGACTTAATCAAAAGAATGCCATTATATACTAAAGTTAATTTCATTTTACTTAGAATTATGTACATCAGATAAATCTTAATATTTTCTAAACAATAATCTTTTTCATTTTCCTTAGCTTTATTAGTAATGTTCATATTCAGGTAAATACTCAAACATATTTTTTACTGATATACAGGATCATCTTAATGCTTATTTGGTACAACTTCTTATTTTTGGTGTTCAGTAGTTACATTTGTTTTGATAAAATGATACAGCAGATTTATACTTAACATCATATATAGGCTTTGTCTATATAAAGATCTGATAGAGCTTTTTCAGTTGTGGAATGGTATGTTTCATACATGTGAGATTTTAAAAATGCTGCATGAACTTGTGACTTTGCCAATACACAGATCAACCTTCAGAAATTGGGATGAGCATGAATTGACACACATTTCTATCTGGGCCCAGTACAAGTATGGACACATTCAAAATGTTGTAACATGAGTATGATTTGCTTTTACTTTGGTGGTTGTGATATTCCAGGTGCAGATACAAAGTGCACCTTAATGGTCCTCATAGCAGAATTTTTATCCCCCTGTATTTTAAAGGCATCAGCTTCTTTTATTCTCCCTTGTAGCGAGGAGGTCTCTTCTCCTTAAACGCAAGAAGACCTTCAATTCTATCTTTTGTTGGAATAGTCTGCAATGAGCAGAGTAATAATCAATTATTTACACCAAAACCAATACAATAAAATTATTTTCATGTATATCCTAGTTCTTTAATGCATCCAAAATGCAACATATAATACAGCAGAAAAAATGAAAACTAAAATGTCTAGGCAGATACAGGAACATACCAGACAATTCAAAGGCATAGGGCTGAGAAACAATTCGGGAGGAGTATCTTTTCTCCAGATGACTCTGAGAAACTTCCTAGGCTTTGTTTTTGAGTTTTCGGTGTTTTGGGTTTCTTTGGTTTTTGTTGTTTTTTTTTTTATAGGTTATTAATCAGATCACCATATATTTTTAAAAAGCATTTAACGCTGATGCTTCTATTTCCATTATCAAAAACTTGTCTCAAAGTCCAAGAATATACAAACTCAAATACACCATTCCCATGTTTTGCTGGCAAAGAGGTTTGCCTTGTTTTTCTGTTGGTTAGCACACATGCCATTAGTGGCACATGTTACTGAGGTGCCTTCATGTTATCTCATGTTAAACTAAAACAAAGCAAAAGCAAGGCAGTTCTTGGACTAGATGCATGCCAGTGTAGGACTGGCTAGGTAAGGGCTGGTGATGCTTCATCACCTTCACCCTAATGGCCTTGGCAGGGAGATGTTTTTGTACTGAACTACGCCTGCTTTCTTAAATTCCTTATAAAAACAGAGTAAGTAGAAGGAAGGTCTAAATACAATGTCAAAGTATTTGGAGAAGAAATCATAGAGTGATTTCTAGTTGAATTTCTGCATGTTTCATAACTGGCACCAGCAAAGACTGTTTTCTGGAGGGTTCATGTAATTATAGTTACATACCTGAGCGTAACAAGCTTCTTCAATTGCTAAACCTGTTACTAAGTCGACCTGAAGAAAAGAATACAGTGGGTTTTTTATAAGCATATTTTTGTGGGTTTGTTATACATTATTTTGTGACAGGTAACTTGAATACTGTGTTTCTTCTATATGGCACATACTAAAAACTTCTGCAAAGTTTTTCTTCACTACCTTAACAGTGAAATGCTACCATGTGGTAATAGCGGTTAGTATTTCTGTAACAATTTCCTTCTTTAGTGATAAAATTAGTATGTAATACACTGTCAAAACAATCTATGTTCTTCACTACAAATAACCTGGACTAAAAATCATTAGCTACTTACATGTTCCTAATAACGTCATTAAAAGACGGGGAAAAGATTTAACATACTGTATGCTTATTTAAAAATTGTTCTAAAACAAGTTATCTTCATCATGTCATATAAGAACATGATGCCATGCCACAAAATAAACATAAATTCAAGTATAAAGGAACTTAAAATAATTTAAAAAAAGAGACCAATGGCCATCCTGCATCATATTTTAATAATATTTTTCTTTATGAACTGGTCTGAAGAGCTGAAAAGGCTGAATCTTCCCTTCACCACTTCTCCACTTGTCTTAAGTATCAGCTGCTGCAGAACTTAACAGCTTTCCACATGGCCACTGAAAGGCCTGTGGCTATGCATCACAAGAAATATACAAGGGGAGATAAGCTATAGGATAGATTGCCAAAAGGAAGGCATGAAATCTCTGCCATGGAAGGTTTGTAACAACAGCTTGAATGAACATGTGGGTTGATCAGTTTTGATATAATCCATATTTTCTTTGGACCTCAAAACTGAATGAGATGATATTCAGAGTCCTTCTAAGTCTAATGTCCCTAATTTACAAACTCATCATTTTGATCTTTTAGTCCACTATACCTCATAGCTAGATAATTCAGCTTGCATCATTTTGAATCTTGGATACCACAGAAAGAAGTCCTGACTTCTACCATTTCTTGCTGTGAAAACCTAACCAACGTACTGTTTGCACAATAGCATATGAATTTAGTTTTCAGGCCAGAGCCTGAATTGTTGAACTGAATTATCACCAGTTGCTTTTAAGACTTTAAGGAAAAAAGGACCATTCTTAAATTCATCTTCTCAGATTCAGATGTTGCATGCAGTGTGATTCCCTTTCCCTTGTGCCAGGCTGAGCTACAGGGCTTCTTGTGCACAGCTTATGCATGTGTTTAACTTTGAATATGAATAGTCCTGCTGAGCTCAGCAAGATGATTCACAATCCTAAAGTAAAACATGTGTCTAGACATGTTTAGGGCTGGATTTTTATGAGATTTAGAGCTATGTCAATAGTATTCAAGAAGGAGGGGTAATCAGAATCAAGTATGAAATCAGACTCTAGATATAATTTTAACACTAACCTCTATTAAACTGTTAAAAATAAACAACATGCATTTTGGGCTTTAACTTCAGTAGTTATCAAACACTGAGAGCATTGACAGACTTGTCAGAGTAAAAGTTGGAGGGAGTTTTTTTTTTTTTTCCCCAAGCATGTGAAATACAACCTGTTCACAGTACCTTATGTTTACTTTCTGGTATTAATAATTAGCAGAGTGCATTATTCCTGGACAGACATGATATTACTAAGTCTTGTTATGGAAACTAGCATCAACTCTAGTCTCAGGAGTCTGAGATATAAAAAAGGTGCATTACATATTTTAAAAAGATTTTACCAAATAATAGATTTTGAAAAATTATAGATTTTGAAAAATTATACAATGGGAAACTGAAAAGAGTTCTAGGAAAAAAAATCACCACAGTAGACCAGGTTTCCAGCCTGACTTCTGCTTATGTTAATGGAAAGTACAGATCCTTACCTCCATACCCTGATTGATGGCCAGTTTTGCAACTCTCATTGCTACTGGTCCCTAAAATGGAAGAAAAATCATATTTACATACCAACAAAATTTGTAAGGTTATGCAGTGACGAGTCTGCACATCAGTGTTCTTATATTGGGATCTTCTAGACTTTGAACTTCTAATAAATTTATGGTAAATAGGTCGGATCCTGAATTACACCACTATAGTAGACACTTGCTTCCAAACCAATATTGAGAAATATTTCAATTTTGCAAAAAAGTGAAAGTACGCTGCTTTCAAAAGAACCTGATTAAAGCAGTGGTTTTGGTTTATGTTTCAAAGGTACTGGGCACATCTGCTTTCATCAGGCTTCCTCAGTTCCCTTCCAACAGGGCTCAGAACAGCCACCTCAAGAGACGCCATTCTAGTTCTTTGCAAGGTCAATTCTACGTCCCTCTTTTCACACAATGGAGACACATGAAAAGATGTGAATATGAAATAAAATTAACTGATGCAGCTTCACACCTAAAATACACTACAGTAAAGCCTGCGCTGCTCAAGTGATGACACTCTTCTGTGAGCAACTGAGGACCCCAGCGAGCAGAGGGATTTCCATTCTCCTCCTCCAACGTGCTGCAAAAAAGTGAGATATCTTTGGGAACCGCCTCAGTCCTATGCCTGTGCAGCAGCAACAGCATATGAACGTTCAAAGATTGCTTTAGAGAAGTGACCTGCTGCTTTAGTAAAAGCCCAATGTTTTTGAGCGGGTTCCAATTCAAAGCTATAACTATAAATCAACCTTTCAGAACCACTGGAAATTAAAGGTTATACTGTATTTTTTGTGTTTGTCTTCCTATGAGGGTGTTCAAGATGCAAATAACCAATGCTAAAGGAAATATTTCATCTGTAACATTGTCCACTTTCAATGAAAAGATTTGTTACACTTGTGATCCCAGAAAGTGGTTTACTAATTATTTTCTTCTTCTACCTCCTATTCATTTGCTACCTCAGACCCTTCACTTGAAAGACACGTTTATTAAAAGCTCCAAACTCATACTCCTACTCTGAACAAACAGCTTGCAGTCTATGGCAACAGGGGAACAGGTAGCAGTCAGCTAATACAAAGATTCCTGTAAGGGTCATAT
Source organism: Pedionomus torquatus (assembly GCA_013398155.1). Lineage (NCBI taxonomy): Eukaryota > Metazoa > Chordata > Aves > Charadriiformes > Pedionomidae > Pedionomus > Pedionomus torquatus. Next base: position 15,907 of record VZRU01020780.1, read on the forward strand.
TTAAACTTCTTACTAAAATTTTCAAGTTCTAAAGCACAGGAGTTCAGCAAATCACATTTCAATTCTTTTATGAAAGACAGAGCTTGGATGTCACTTAGAATCAATGATAATAAGAGCATGATTCTTTCACCAGGCTTATCCACAAAGGACAGAAAGCAAACTCTCCATTAGGATGTGGATTTTGCTTTAATACTGAAATTACATTGGTCGTTATGTTTTCAAAATAGGATTTACACTGTACTATGTTCACTTTCATATGGACCTGTTCAAATGTAATTTAGCTTTATTATACACAAAATCAAGCCCTCTTCTGAAATATTCAACAGCAGCAGACTAACCTATTGAGATAATTGCTTTACTGAAAAAAAAATCCCACAACCCTTACACGATTTTTTAGTTTAAAACTTGAAAGCCAAAATACGCAATACAAACACAGACAATATCATGACTATATAAGTATTGACAGATTCATTATACGTTACCAAATAACAACACTCAATAGATGAGAGAGAAAACTACTGGTTGTTCTCCACATAACTAGGAGGGCTTTTTAATACAGAAATCCATGTCAGTTTTTCTTAATATAGCTGGTTCTTTTTCTGGTTTTAATGCTTGGTATAAACAAAAATGAGAAATCAAAAGAACTTTTTTTACCTGAGGTAAAAATTCTCTTGCCAGAGCTAATGCTCTTCTGAAAGCAGCATCCCCTGTTGAATTCTGTTCTACCACATGGCTTATCAATCCTATTGATTTTGCTTCCTCACCATCTACAATACGTGCAGAGAAGATTAGCTCTTTTGCCAAAGACACTCCAATTGTGCGAGGTAATCTCTGTGTGCCCCCTAAAGAGAAAATGCAAGTATTAGTTTCCCATTCATTTGTACTACAAATGTAGTTGTCTTGTTCATTTCAAACACTTTAATTTCTAATTCCATAAAATATTATATGAACATACAGAAATTAAACTATCATACAAAGGCATTCCTAAATGCCTTCTTAGTTTTGACATTCTAAAATGAAATCAATTGCTCTGTTTCTTAGAAAGATATGTAAGTAACTGAAAAGAAGTACTTGAGATTGTGTTTAATTACAGAAAAGTTACTTTATTCGTATCAACCAAAAGCTGAAGCAAAATACTTGCCAGTAAATACTATATTCAAAACTCTTCTTTTTAGCAATCTATTTTCACAATATTAATCACCACAACATGAACACTTTTGAAGAACAATACTCAAGAAGACTATATACTCAAACAATATTATCATCCATGCTCAAATTTGCATATGCTGGGAACAATAAAAATGTATACATAAACTAAATAAAACCACTAGACAAGGTCTTGAAAAAGCCATGGTTTTGTCTCTTATTTCCATATTATTGCTGAAATCTTAAAGGCTGATGACAAAAACTAGGGAAGGACAATGACAGCTGTGGAACCGCAGAAAAAAGCACCTAACTATAGGTAGTTTTTCTTAATACATTAAAAACTTCTTTGGCAGATCAACATTTTTGGAAGGCCAATAAGGAGTAACTACATTAACCAGACACGCAAAGGTTGCTTAGTTGGACTAGCAATTAACTTTCCAGAACTGACAAACAAAGAGAATGTTTATTTACCAAAAGTGAAGAAGTAGTCTCAAATAACAGAAGCAGAAATTTAATTCATATATGAATTAAAGCAGTGGAAATGGAGTTTAACCAGGAGAAAAGACTTTGAAAATACATGAAATCTACTATTTAGACATGACTATTTCTGAAACAAATATTCACTTTATATATCCAGTCTGAAAGTAAAAATTTCTTTCCAAATACCTATTTCTGCAAAAGCATAGTAATATATTAAAATATCAATATATGTACTTACGTAAGAGGAATATTTGTAGAAGGTGCTCGAAGGGAGATGGTACAACACTAGATAAGTATGTGTTCAACTAACATAAAATAGATTAATTTCCACAAGATAAGTGGGACTAAGCGAGTATTTTATTAAAGTAATTCAGTTCTCTTACTGATGTTTCCTGAAAACACTTTAAATACATTCCTGAGACAAAAAAAACTGACTAGTAAAAACTAAAAGGTTTTTGTGATTCAATAATTCAGCTTTGAACTACTGTATTGTTATGAATGACAAGCCTCAGTACTACTATATTCCTTTCCATAAAAGCAGACCTGCCTTTGAACACACTGCATCATACAAAAATGCAGAAGGTTTGAGAGGTATCTTCCTTACAACTTTTAGAATAATAAAAAAACCATGATCTATAACAAAAAGTGAGATATAATTTCTGGGCTGAAACTAGAGGAATTAAAAAAATGCTTACACTCATAACAGTTAAAATACAATTTGTGAAACAACATCCTCAGTAAATACAAGTAATGTGATATTCTCTATGGTCCTACCACTCTGAGAGGATTTCAGCAAGACTGTCCTAACGGTCAAGGGCAACAGGCAACAGCAAGAGGAACTCCAGTTCAATAAATTCTGCTAATTCTGCTCGTTGTACAGCTAAACCAGTGATAGTGCTAGGAGAAAAGTTCTGCTAACAGCATGATTTTGAAAAAGCCCCTACTTTAGGTAACTTTTATGAAAGGGGTTAGGGGAGAGGAGAGATTAAAAAAAAAACCCTTGTAAAATACTATATCCCTGAAGCCTAAGCCCTCCTGATAGTCTTGTCTGCCTTGCTGCTGAGATTCAAACAGAACAACTAAAGCTGTAGCTGTCAACCTTTGTATCAGAACTACATGCTATAAAAATGTGAGTAGTGTTTTCAAGAAGCTTGCTGCTTCTGATACTGAGCTGTACCACCACCACCACAAACAAACGTTTATTGGCTTTTTTTGTGTTAAAATATTGTCTCTTAATTTCTCACCCAAAGAAGCTGTCACACTCAATGTCTATCCATATACACATTTTAAGTGTACATGAGAACAAAGCAAATGTCTACCCCAATTCTCTTTTAGAATAGTCTTAAATTATCCCCTTCAGCACAGTAATGGAATATAGAAAAGCATCAGGTTTGGCTTTTGATTAAAGCAAAGAATTTGACCAAATCATAAGACCTGGAACCACACAACACTGAAGTTACTGACTATTTCTCTTCTTCTTCTTCCTTGATTCCTATGCCTACTATTTCTTTCTACTCAATCATCACCCCTTCCTTTACTGTTTTATCTCTTCTATTACTGCTGTTACCAGGAAATGTTGAAAATAAAATTTAATTGAGCAATAACATTTCATAACTTTGACCAAACAATGGATATGTTTAAGCATGAAATAGTGTTTATAGATGAAAAAAGTGTTCTTGCCAGTGTCTTACACAATAATGATTAAAGAGCAAAAAAAGCACACTATACTCTATGTTGTTTGGCTGCTTCCTACACTGCAATGCCATTAAGCACAGAAGCATAATCTTTGATTAATATTCAGAGAACAAAAGCCAACAGTTCACGTATCAATCATATATATTCAGTAGTAGGAATGAGATGTCTGCACACAGAAAAGCAGTAAGACCCAATTAATCAAACGTAAAAATCACACCAAAATATGTCCAACTCACCAAAGTCACATCCATTTAAGAAGAAAAAACAGACAGTATACTGCAGTTAGATGTTCTGTTTTGGTAATACACAAAGAACAGATAAAGTTTGCCAACTACACTCAGAGGTAAAGGAAGTAACATCCAGTCTTCAAAGACATTACTTAACTAAGGCATTTCATGTAAACATACAGGAGAATTTGATGGAATAGTTGTTTCATCTTCACAAATTTAATGATATGTTATTTCAAGGCCTAGGGATCTGGTATTACTCACTGTGTTGATAAAAGCATTTGACATACAGTTGCAATGTAAATGTGTTCTTATCCAAGATGGTATATATTCAATGTTGTAATAATTGTAAACACCAGTTTCAGATGACACTAGTTCATGTTAAAAGACACAGTAAATTGTGTCTGGTATGAAAAAAAGCTGGTATGAAAATTGTTAAACAGTACTTTTTTCTTTAACAAATAGTTGATTTTGTATGAATATTTATTTGCTGACAGTAATTCATCAATTACAAAATACGTACACAACTGGTTTGGATTAAGGGAATTACGTGATAAATTCCCAAGAATATATCCAACAAGATGAAGCAACTAGCTTACTGGAAATAGATTCATCATTCTGGCAGAGAATATCTACAGTCAGTAGCTTTTCATAGCTCAAGGCTCTGTCAAAACATATTGAAAAAAATCCTGTTCTGACAAAAAATCCAAACTTTAATTCTGTAATAATCCTGTTTATTAAGTGAAGTAAAAATGAGTCTTTCTGTCCTATCTTTTCTATCTCTGGCTTTATTTGATTCATGTTATATTGACGGGTATTAACTGACGGGTTTCTAGATTTCCTTTTCTAAGACTACTGCGCTTTTCTGATGTTTTATTAATTATCAGTGGTGAAACCAAAGTCTGTTAACCACAAGCTTTCTAAGTATTCAAGTCAGTCAAGAAATGGCTCAAATGTATCCTTGTGATTCTTTTGCAGAAAGCTATAAAGAGTAGATTTTTCTCCTTTCCATTGACAGTCATAGAAATATGGGATGCAGAAACTCCCTGTTAATAGCACCAAATCCTTAACAATACAATCCCATAAATCATAGAATAATAGAATGGTTTGGGTTGGAAGAGAGCTTAAAGATCATCTGGTTTCAAGCCCCCTGCCATGGACAATGGTACCACCCAGTAGACTAGGTAAGGAAGCTCATATGGAGAAAGTTATAATTTTAATATAAATTTTTTCAGTCATATAAGTCATATTTCAAAAGTCTGTGTAAGAAACGTATTTTCCACTTTTAAATAATGTGCCATCCGTTGCTAAGTTTAGCAATTTTCAAACTACTAAACACTCTAAAAGCCTAAACACTCTACCAAGACAATATTTAACACCAAGTTTCCAACAGATTATTTCCCAAATTAGTCCTGGATCCTCCAAAGTTGCATATATTTTAGCTAACTTAACCTGGAGTACTGTGTTCAGCTCTGGAGTCCTCAACATAGAAAGACCATAGAACTGTTGGAATGGGTCCAGCAGAGGGTCACAACAATGATCAGAGGGATGGAGAGAGAGCTGGGGCTGTTCAGCCTGGAGAAGAGAAGGCTCCAGGGAGACTATAAAGTCTAAAAAGCAGCCTTCCAGTATCTGAAGGGAGCCTACAGGAGAGCATGAGAGGGACTCTTTGCCAGTGTAGTGCAGTGATAGGACAAGAGGTAATGGTTTTAAAATGAAAGAGGGGAGATTTAGATTAGATATTAGGAAGATTTTTTTTTCTGTCCGGGTGGTGAGGCACTGAAACAGGTTGCCCAGAGAAGTTGTGGATGCCCCATCCCTATATGCGTTTAAGGCCAGGCTGGATGGGGCTTTGAGCAACCTGGACCAGTGGGAAGCGTCCCTGCTCATGACAGGGCGGGTTGGAACTTGATGATCTTTAAGGTCCCTTCCAACTCTAGCCATTCTATGATTCTATGATTCTATAGCTCTTGATGGGCTCAGACATCCCAAATTGTTTCCTAGAAGAAAACATGAAAAGCCCTTCACTGGCACAAACTGGATAACCAACTAACAATCAGAATCGGCTTAGACTGGGAAAGACATCAACAAAGATGCTAGTGATGGGGTGAAAACAGGATGGAGAAAAAAAGAAACAAAGCATTATCTCTCCAAGGAGTGCACTGCTGATGAACAGGCAGTAGGCAAGGCTGCTACCATTTCTAGCCATAGGCATTGTTTGGAAGAAAAACAGAGATCTGAGCAAAGCCTGAGACAGCAGCCTCAGGCTGACTGAGAGGTTGCCTGGGGTCTATGACGAAAGAGAAGTTGTTTGAGTGAGATTTTGTAGTAGGCTGCCAAAAGGGATTGTGGAAGTCTGGTTTGTCAGTCAAACTGAAGACAGCCCTGTAAGAACATCAGACAGAACCCAAGCCAAGGTTGAAGAGGCAGAATGATCTGCTACCTATGACACCTGCTAGTGGCAAACCTCAGTTCAAAAACTGCCAACTTAATTTGCAAGTCAGTCCTTAATTTTCACAATCTGTTTTAGTCACCTATGCCTGTGGATTTGTTTATTTAAAAACCTATCTGAAACCCACCTAGAATATATCAAACCGCCATGTGTGGGTGTCTTGAAGATAGAAGCTTGAATCAGAAGAATATAGTACTTGGGCTGAAAATGTATGAATGCTTATGATGCATAAGGGATGGTACAGATACACTTTCAAAATTCACTAACAGTTAAATAATCACAGCTTTTATACAGAAAGATAACTTTGTTAGATAACCTAAAAAAAATAATTTATTTTCAAAATAAGTAATTCTCTTATAGATTGAGAAAGAGAGAAAATGGTTTCCCAGCATATGTGAAATGAATGGAACCAAAAAATGCATCTGGAACCTGATTCTTATAAAAGGGAGCCCACCACGAAAGATTTTGCATTTGGTGTAAGGAGCTTACTCCGCATTTCCCTCACAATCGTGGTACATCCAACTGCACGGACTCCACTGTCAGACTAAAAACCCCTTGACAAGCACAGATGTGCACTACCACCCACGGACCCCCGGACTTACAGTATCAGTAATGCACACACTGACAACCTGGCTTTTATTTTTTTAACTGAAAATATTTGAGGAAAAAAAAGAAAAATGTCTAAGGCTGTTAATCTACTTATTAGCTTTTACTTTACTGTAAATAAATGCAAGAAGTATGAGCACACGAAGATATTCAGCAAGGCCATGTGTCTTCCTACTACTCCAGATAGGAACTTGGTCTTGCTGTCATTTCGGAATGCAATGACGGAAAGTGAACTTAAATGAATTCAAAAGTACATACACTTTAAAACATAACTCATCTTGCTACAGATAGAAATTAATGGCCCAAGGAGAAGGCATTTCCCAGTTTCAAAAATTACACCCACACATTTATGAAGTCATTACTCAGCTGTAACAACAGGTAGGAGGTTTAGACTAGTGCTGCTCTGTATGATCCTACTTTGCTTTACGATATGGGCTTTATGAATAATACTAGGTAAAAAACTTTTATTTAACTTGTATTTTAAATAAATAATTTTATACTCCATGTTCTCACAGTTTTGTCTTGACTATGACATCTAAAATTTTACTAGTGAAAATAAGAACAAAAAAAATCAAACATGAGGAAAACCTACAATCATTACTTAGAGCAAGTGAATTACAGAAGAATTAATTACCAGAGTAGTACCCTATTTTTATTTATATTTTGAATGAGATCACAGTCCCTAACTGGGGCAACTACTTAAGTTTTTAAGTAACAGAACTGAGCAACAAGCAAAGCAAAAACCAGACTATTAACATAGAAGCCTTTACTGCTTATGAGCAACTTGAATGTTTTCCTCACTTCAGTGTTCTCTGTATGGAAATCTACCATTGTATTCTTCCACACAGCAAAGAAATCCATCACTCTGCAAATACCCCAAACCAATTCCTATTCTTTCTCCCATCCTGACTACTGTCAAATTAATCTGCTTTCAACTGTTCAAAAGTAATAGATATTTTAATAATTTACTTCCAAAATTATTCATCCCTGAAATTCTCCAACCTGAGCAGCAATAAAGAAATGAGAATCTGTGGCAAACAGAATGTGAGCCCAGGGAAAACAGCAGAGTCAACAAGACTGTAGGACAAAACCCTGCCTGGTTCAGCTGTCAAAGTCCAAGAAGGCAGATATCTCTATACTGATAAATATATTTAAAATGAACTCATGCATACCAAGAGAAGTTTTCATCTTGAGTAGGATGTCCTCTCAACTGAGATAGCTATACTCTGCACATATACAGATACACTGCACCTAGCCTAGTACTGAGTCTATGACATTTTTGTCTACAACATTTTACTGTGCTTTGAAAACAGACTCTACCAAAAAACTGGCCAAGTTGTTCAAAGCTGGCATGCACTAGCCTAACAATCTGCAATGCAAAAAGCAAACTCTTTAGTAAACTGCAACTTAATTTTGAGATATCATCTGATACACAGAAATACTAACTTTGCAGCTTTTTTACTTCCCAGCTTGATTCTTCTGTTTGTTATTTTACAGTAATAGTTGATATGTGAAGAAATAATTACTACCATTAATAAAAATTCTGTAAGTGACATAAATAATTGAAATGCTACTTTTATTTGTGCATGTCTATTTGTATTCTGAATGTTACATTATTTGTTATTCCTTGTAAGTATATATTTATATCTAATCTATATCTATCTAATTAAAACTCACATCAGTAATTAACAATTAAAACAAGTTCATAACTAGTGTAAATATAGATATGCATTGTGCCCATGTTATAGTATAGTCTTAATATGCTAATATTAATCACAATGCTTAAAACAATGAAAGATTCATCTTTTTCAGAGACACAAGCAGCCCTAGTGACTTCAGCTTCAGGTTTTCATGGTCAATACCTTCAGACTAGCTATCAAAATACTAAAATCAGTGAACTGACACCTAAGAAACTGCAGTTTAACTGATCTGAACATACCAGGTCAGAAGCCTATGACATGAGCTACAAGAGAAGCTAGTTTTCCCAAGCCAGGATCATCCTTTACAAGCTCTACAGAAAACTTACACAAACATGATTCAGTCACTACTTACCTTTGTAGTAGACTCAATGTACCCTCCAGGTTATACAAAAGATGAAGTACTCAAAGACTTAAAAGGTTACAAATTCAACATAAATAAAAGCAATTGAAAGAAGAGCCAAATTGCTTATTATTCATGTCCTTATCAGGCAATCACATCTCCTCACCACTTTTGACTGACCCTTTGTTCCATATATTGCAGCTCAAGATCAGCAGAGAAAGGTAGATAGGACTAGCACGTTGCTTTGAGTTATGCTATTAAAAGGCCAGAAAAGATTGTACATTTAAAACGACTCTTCTTTCCTCACTATTTTATTTAATTTACATTGTTAACATTTTAAGAATCAGGGTTTTTAAGACATTACAGGCCAAATTCATTAAAAATTCTCATTTTAACATGCATACAATTTTGTGTAATGATATAACAACTTTAAATGTGTACATAGGATAGGTTTTCTACTAGCACAGTTCCTGTGCACCAGTGGACCTACCCCTGTAAGTGCAAACTGACTTTTTAACATTTTATTGTTTGGGATTATTCAGGTGCTTTTCTTTAACAGAAGTTCTTCCATCATCTGGTAGTCAATTTGTAATTCCTCAAAAAAATCTAAAAGCCAATACCTGGCAGGAAATCAACAGAGATTAAAGAAATTATTATTCCCAGGCTGTAGCTGTCAGACTGTTACAACACTAAGGAAAGGAATTACATTAAGAAAACACCTTTTGAATTCCTCTCTGCTTACAGTATGCAATGCAAAATAGCTGTATGCAATGGCAAGTCTTCCCCTATACACGAAGAATTTAGGGCTAATAATATTCTCCTGCCACTTAATCACGCACAAATAAGTTGCCTTTCATGAAGCTTTACAGTTTTAAGGATCAAAGAAATCAGATATTTGTTTTATTTTTCTTACACACTACATCCAGATGCCAGGAAGAGAGATATTTGGTGCCATATAAGCATGAGATAATGAACAAATGATTCTATATCATCAGCAACAGCTAAAACAGTAGCCAGAAACACTGTGCTTACATATACTTTTTTTTTTTTTAAATTAGCATTAGTCATTAAGAATAGTTTATAACAAATGATAAGGATCAACAGGATAGGGAGCACCACATACACATCCTGCTCTCCAGGCAGCACCATTCTGACGTGAGCAACCTTAGCTGCTGAATCCTTTGTGTTTCTAGGTGCAATAAACTGACTGCTCCTAGTTCTGGATCTCTCAAGGCACTCCTACATGCAGATCCTTTGACTCTTCTCTGGCAGCAATCCACTTGCTTTATTACAGAATTGGTGCTAGAGCGTGACCAAATCCACAGCAGTTTAGGAACATTTTACTGGAGCCTAGAGACTTCAAAAGCTCTATTTCTATGTAAATCCTTCAGAGAATACATGGCCTACAAGTAAGAAACTAAAAAGAATATATTTAATATAGGACACTTTATCCTTGAAATCCAGAGAGAATCATAGATACTGTAGAAAAAGAACATACATGCTGAATGAAAACCCTTGTAGACTCTATTTGCCCACAAGAGTAGGAATTTGATGAGTGAGCATAAACCCACATCACCTTCTTGGCCTCAGTCTGTTTTCTCTTTCTTTCTCAGAAAAAAATGGTATTTTTTAACAGAATTCCCACCTCTCCTTTGTTTTAAGCCTGAGATGTGTTTCATCCTAAGAACTGAATGCCCTCTTCCCCAGCCAGCCTCAGCTGTAACATTTTTTTTTTGTCCAAGTGGACCACTGAAAGAGCTCAGAAGCAGAAAGCCTTTATCAGACCTCTGTAGCAAAGCCTAACCAAACAGGGATGTGCATATAATTTAAGGCCACGCAGAAGCTGTAGGTGTTCTGTGGAGATATTTCATAGAATACCAAAAGTAGGATAAGCTTGTGATGTGTTAGTATGGCCCTTATGCTTTTTATGTCATAAAACCTAAACATGACTTGGGACACTCTGCATTGTCGCCTCAGTCTCTCTCATCTGGTTGCTTGTTCATGAGTTTCTATTTCCTTTAGGTTTTTTAAGAGCCTAAACAAACAAAATATTGCCTTTAATCTGAAACAAAACATTTTGGTTTTACCACTTGATTTTGATTAATAATTTAGCTCAGCCACCAAACTGAACCAACTATTCAATTCTTTTAATAGTCCCACCTACAACTAAAAATGTCTTATTAAAGAAAACACTCTATTCTTCTCCAGTCTGCTGCTTGTACTCATGCCATGTACTATTTCATAGCAATGAGAATTTGTAGCAAAGAAACCTCTGGTTGTTGGAACTGATAAAAATAGAATACAATCAATAAAAACTAGACCATTAATGTGACGGTGATCTTATATGCTGTTGTACTGTACATATGGAATATCCATGAGCAGCAGCAATTTTAATTGTTTTGCACTGATAATTTCCCAACCCCAGTAATACATACATCCTCTTCTTTCTAGTTCATAATGGGACAGAGGGCTTGGCTCACATTGGTGAGCTCAAGCTGGTACATTCAGTTCCCAGAGAAAACTTCCTTCTGCTTAGTATACCAAACATAGTCATGACTGCTTACAATATTCTATGTTAGACCATTTTGGCTCCCTAAATATAAGAACAATGATGGTTTTGTGCTAACATGATGGATAGGAAAGAGACAACTACTTCCTCCCTCAAAGCATACAGAAACATTTTCTGCAAGTATGAACTACATGTAGAGCTGAAGATCAAGGCACATTTAAAGGAAGAGAGGGTATGGGGAGAAAGAACATTTTTAAGGAAAAATCACTGGGAAGACAGGTGCAGGGAGTAAACCTGTAGTTGCGGGGAGCTGGAACAGACAACTAACTAGAAGAGTTTCCAGTGACCCTGTACATATCTTCTCAATGACTTCTTTTTGTGGTAAGATCATCACTATATATCATAGAAAAGGGGGAAATGAGGGCTTCCTTTAGTGTGTTTCTTTCCTAGAAAAAATTCTTAGGACCATCCACTTTCTGTCAGGCCAATAAATAGGTTTACCAATCTACGTAAACAAGAAAGCCAAGAAGCTTATTATGAGGACCTCACAGCCTCAAATTCAAAGGAGAATTTCACTCCATTCATTATGAAATAACAAACAGCCATTCCTTCTGGCACATAATACTGATATTAGCATATTCAGCTAACAGGTGAAAATTAAACTAGTTTCCTTCTTCCTCTTTTAGTTTGGACAAATTTCAGTGTAGTCATTCATATTTTCTGATGGTGAGATGCAAAACAATGTTTAAAAAAATGCATCAGTGTGCACCTCTGAGAGACTGAAGTCTGTATTTTTTTGCTTAAAACAGTTGACATGTCTATTTACAATTTCTTGACATGACATTTCTTTACAATTTCATAAAAATTCTACAGTATGAATTAGCTATCAAGAGAAAAGTCAGATTAACTCAAGTTATCTGATTAACACTGGTTTCTCAGATCTCAAATTCATATTAAAATATAAAGATCATTAATATAGAGTTGCTAGTATAAGGCTACAAAGGATTAATAGCTTTTGGGGCAATTTTTCCTTTAAGGTTGTTTTCAGCTGTGTCTGAGAATCAGAGGGCAGAAATATCATTCTTCATCAGAAACTGAAAATATGTGATGAAAAATAGAAGAAGGAGGGACATATATGTATGTGTATATATATATTATTTCTGAAATTAAGAAATTTGTAATAGTTGGTTCAAAGAAGTCTCCAGAGCCAGAGAGGTTCTGTGAAATAATTAAGAAACAGTACTATCATTTCGTCCAACTTGTTCTGTGGTGCACTAATTGTGCAGCTGTTCTTTTAAGGCAGACTGCACAACTGCCATTTCATTCCATTCCATTTAATTTATTGACTTTTCCAGAAACTGAAGAAAAATACCAGACATACAGTGAATTCATTATGAGTTTGGAATCTATTCTAGTCTCTTACATAATGCAGTCGTAAATGAGTATGGAATGGAAATAATCAGTCCATACTATAGTTCAGTAATGATGGATCTCAAAATAGATACACTATTCAATTAAAACTGAGTTATATTATTTACAACCATAAGAATATATTTTTTATTTGCTTCAAATTTAATGCTGATTATAAGTAGTATGGGTACAGGTTTTTGTATTACCTTGGCCTGATACATAGATCCTACTTACTTCAAGGTCTTCAACATTATGACAGCTGAAAATGGAGTAACAGTAAATTAGAAAGCTGCGCTTCTGTTTCAGAGAAGTGTCAGATATTTCATTCATCCTTTACAGTATCCTTATTGAGAGCGCAGGAATTGAGTTAGTTGTGTTTTCCAAGAAACCTCTCAGTATTCTACAGTGCCATGACGGCAACCATACAATAGTTTGCCTTTTATACATTACAGTAAAAATGATCCATGACTGTATTTCAGATAAGTATCCTAAATTCAGTTACTGAACCTCTGGAAGAAATAAGTTTTATTATCTTTTTGGCATAATCAATTGGGTTTGTTCTTTTTAGTAGAAACAAAAGATTAGTATTTTTAATCTTTTATGCCTCAAAACCCTTGAGTAATTAAATTTAATTATTTAGCAGAAACAAAAGCTAGGTCTAATATTTTTGATCTTCATGCCTCAAAACTCTTGAGTTTTCTTCTTATACAGAAAGTTTCCGTTTGTAATATTTGCCACTGAGTAGCTGAGGGAGGGGAGGAGTTTGCTGGTTTAGTCTATTTAGTGACACAAAAAGGGCAAAAACTTGAATGCACTAACGAAAGCATTCCTTTTACCTGTTTCTTCCCCCTTACTAGAGCTATAACTCTTGACAGCTTCACACATGCAAAGACAGGGATTTCTTTTGATTGAACACCACCATTTTAAAATTCAAACCACCTGTTCTAGTATAATGAAATAGGTTTAATATTTTCAGCTAGCTCTAACACACTACAACCATATCTGAGAACAAGGGAAGTGAGGTACATCAGAAACTGTTTTGCACCTTCTGTGGTCATTATTAGTCCAAGTTTGGCAATGACTATGTAACAGGCTACACTGGCTTTTCTAATTGCAGAGGTATGAAACCTCTGTGTGTTGCAGCAGATGTGGGATTTCTACATTTTCAAACCTGATCACACCTGTTATAATTTACAAACCGCACAAGAAAAGTATCTCGGTGTATCACAACCAGACTAATGTGATTCGGGTTAAAAAAGGAAAAAAGGGAAAGATACAGGTCAACATTGTTGTTCACGGCTTAACATTTTCTCTAAAAATTATAGACAATTGGGAGACAAAGAAAGCTGTATTTGATGGATTTTTACCTTGTTGATAAAACAAAGCTATTTACACTCCTTCACAGAAGTTTTGGAAAAGATAAACATTTTAACATCACACAACATGGGTGCCTTATAGACACTACTACAATTTATTTCTGTAACACTCCTGTAAAATGAAGTAGTATCAATATCATGTGCTTTTATATGGAAAAATGCATAATTACGTTCCCAGAAAAAGACTGAAAAATGTACAGAATAAGGAATTATATTCATTTTACACAATGGAGAAATAAAATACACAAAATGTTGAGTACTAGCTAATTAAAGAACTATCTATTCTATCGAAGATGGTATCCATGAAAAAAAGGTGATGATGCAAGTTATCCTGTTTCATTAGAGGAAACAATGACAGTCAAACTTGCTATAGCTCTTCTGATAATCATTAGAAAATGTGTATTCATTAGTAAGTGAAGTATTCAATACAAACAAACTTGTTTTCATTAAGTGGAACAGAGGTGGATGTCCTCTGAAAGCAGCTCTGTTTCCTGTCAGTTAACATCCATAACTCATGTAAGTCCACCAGTCTGAGGAAGCATAGCCATCAGATGTGTTCAGTCCCACAGACAGTAGGAGTGGGAAGTTTATAGCTCTGTGGCAGACTGACCTAGCAAAATATGGTAGGTCTAGACTAAGAAGCCCTGGACAAAGTGGATGCCCAAGGCCATTAGCCAGAGGAAAAAGCTGGCCAAGGAGCCTGGTAGCTCTTCAAGATTCTCCCAATAGGGCCCCAGGATCCCTGGCTGCAAGGTCAGAAGCTCCAAGACCCCACTTAAAATGATTCTTAGACTTTAGATGTGGAGTGGGAAACTGATGTAAGTGGTAGACAGGTTGAGTAAACAGCTGGCTAGGAACAGCTGACTTCATACAATTGATTTGTTTCATTTTTGCTTCGTTCCATTCTGACCAACTCCTGCCTATTCTTTTTAGTCATACCAGCTAGCATTAAGTTTTTCAGTTGCCTGTATCACATAGCACAGAAATGGATTCAGTATATTATATACAGCTTTATTTCCCACCTGAAATTATTATCCATTTTGTCTCTCCAGTCTCATTTCACTATGAGATTAAGCTTGCTTTGTAGGTTCAGCAGTTTAAATTGAAGGTTAATAACTTTCCTGAGTTCTGGTGATTTATAAGAAACAGGCTGAGGCAGCATTTCACACCATACTGCTCAAACTCTAGAAGTCAATATGAAACCTGTATATGGGGATCAGGTAACAGTAAGAGACTCTTCAAAAAGAGGAGATGTTAATTATCTCATGGCAGGAGAAGAAATACCTAAATGCCACTTGGTTCAATTTTCTAGTACCCCCTGCAGGTTAATACAAAGGAGTAGCATTTGGCTTCAAAGTGAATGGCATATATACCCTACCTAATTAAAATGAAAATAAGGCCAAAGGTCTTTTATGTTGTTATTAATATTTAATAAAATATTTCTAAGCTTCTCTGTGAAGTGAATACCGAAGGGAGTTCTGGCTGTATTTCACCCTTCTCCTCAGTTTCAGGAAATGCTAGTATCTTGTTCACATCACCATAATACCTACTATTATCGTTGGGATTGTACTTAATAGTCTTCCTTGTTTTCATGCTTCCTTACATCCATATCAGGTTATACTGACCACTCACACTCCTCTGGTTAAGAAGGTAAAATAGATTGTTCATCTAATTTAGTTACTTTTAAGTGTAAAGTAAGCTTTTTAATGTAAATTAGGGATTCAAACCCAAATAGTTTGTGAATTATCTGAATTATCCTGTTGTATTTTTCATTTGCTATTGTATCATCTAACAATCTCGTACATTACACTTCTGTTTCACATCCATATTAATTTCCTCTGTTGATAAGGTAAGATAAGAAGATTATCACAAGCCTGTTTTCTCCTAAATCAAATGCAACAAAAGTTAAAATCTATCTAAACATTAATCCTTAATATAGAGCATATTAGCAATATTTACATTTCTATTTACAGGCAGTGCTGGTAGTATCACATTTATTAATATCACATAAAATTTCCAATTTTAAAGTGTTATTTTTAATTGAGCATAATCACTAAAGTTTTTAGATTTCTCTTCCCTTTGTAAGTATTGCCTAGCAAGCAGATCATACTGCTAGGCTGTTCAAGTGTTTTTTTTTTTAATTCAGCCAAAACAATTCAGTTGTACCTAAGAATTAAACCTGTGAAAAATGATGTTTTGCTCATATAATTAAATATAAGCCTCATTTTAAGCCCCTCTAACATCTCTGCTTTGGAATACAGAGTTAAATTTGGCTTGACGTTAGTAACAATGTCTGAGGAACATGTCAATGTTTGTAACCCACACAAAATATTTGGGCAAGTTTCAGCCTAAAAAAAATCTCATTACAAACAAGACCAGCAGACATGTCCATGGAATGAAAGAATATATGGAATAATACACACAGATAAAGTGCTTGCTTATAACTTTGCAAGCTCCACTATGCACTTTTGTGCAAGACTGCATATAATATTAGCTAATTTTTAAATTACTTTTCAATCATGTTCTTCCAAAATACATTTAATGTATGTCTGTATGTTTTCCTAGGTGTTGCCCCTGCTCCTTTTTCTTATAAGGAACCTGGAGAAGAGAAGGCTCTGGGGAAATATTATTGAGGCATTTCAATACTTAAAGGAGGCTTTACACAAAAGATACAGACAAATATTTTAGCAGGGCCTACTGCAGCAGACAAGGTTTAATGGTTTTAAACTAAAAGAGGTTAGATTTAGAGTAGATGTAACGAAGACTTTTTTTTATGTTGAGGGTGGTGAGACACAGAAACTGGTTGCCCAGATCAGTTGTCAGTGCTCCACCATTGCAGGTATTCAAGATCAGGCTGGACAGAGCTCTGAGCAACCTAGATAGTTGATGATGTCCCAGCTTGTTGAAGGGGAGTTAGACTGGTCCCTTCCAACCCAAACTATTCTAGGATTCTATGATTCCAAGGGTAATGCTCAGTCAAATTCTGGATACCAAAGTATATCCTCTTAAACATAGGGTCCTCGGTAAGGCCCTGCAACACTCCCACACCAAAAAGTTCGTGGGTTGTGTTTTTGGT
>VZRU01020782.1:0-38010 GCA_013398155.1 Pedionomus torquatus
CAATCCTCTCTATCAATACAGACTAGGGGATAAGGTACTAGAAAGCAGCACTGAGGAAAGTGACCTAGGGTGCTGATGGATGAGAGGCTAGATGTGAGCAGGCACACTTGCAGCCCAGAAGGCCAGTTATGTCCTAGGCTGCATCAAAGGATGTATTGCCATCAGATCCAGAGAGGTGATTCTGCTGCTTTGCTCTGGTGAGACCCCACCTGGAGTACTGTGTGCAGGTCTGGAGCCCTCATCATAGAAAGGACATGGACCTGACGGAGCGGGTACAGCGAAGGGCCGCAAGAATGATTAAGGGATTGGAGCTCTTCTGCTACTACAAGGATAGGCTGAGGGAGCTGGGGTTGTTCAGCTTGGAGAATAGCAGGCATGGTTGATGGGCATCAACACCTATTGAACTCCTCTCCTCTCCTTTAGCTGTTGCTCATTGCTGTAGGTAGAAGAAAAGCATCATCTTAGAGTTAAGTAAAGGTACTTTAAGTTAAAGTTCCAATCTAATGAAAATGATCACAGAACCATATCACAGAATCATTCGGGGTTTACGTTGGAAGGCACCTGAACAGTCAGGTCATGGGACAGCCATGGTCAGGGACACCTTCCACTAGACCAGGCTGATCAAAGTCCCACCTAACCTGCCTTTGAACATCTCTAGGGATGGAGCCTCCACAACTTCTCTAGACCTGTTCCTGTGTCTCAGGACCCCAACAGGAAAGAATTTCTTCCTAATAGCTAATCTAAATCTACCCTCTTTCCATCTAAAGCCATTACCCTTCATCTTATCACTATACTCCCTTATAAAAAGTCTCTCCCCTTCTTTCCTGTAGGCTCCCTTTAGGTACTGGAAGACCATTGTAAGGTCCTCTGGAGGCTTCTCTTCTCCACACTGAACAACCTAAACTCTCTCAATCTGTCTTCATAAGAGAGGTGTTCCATCCCTTTGATCATATTATCAGCCTTCCTCTGGACTCACTTTAGCAGGTCCATGTGCTTCTTAAGTAGACACTCCAGGTGGGGTCTCATGAGACAAGAGTAGAGGGGTAAACTCATCTACTTTAACCTTCTAGCCATGCTTCTTTTGATGCAGCCCAGGATGCATTTGCCTTTCTGGCTTGTAAGCATATATTCCTGGCTCATTTTGAGCTTCTCAACAAACACCCCCAAGTCTTCCTCCTCAATCCATTCTCTGCTCAGACTATATTTGTCCTTGGGATTATGTTGAGCCAGGTGCAGGACCTTGCACTTGACCTTGTTGAATTTCATGAGGTTTGCACAGGCCCATGTCTCAAACCTGTCCAGACCTTACAGATGTTATCCCTTTCCTCCAGTGTGTAGACTGCACCATGCAGCTTGGTGTTGTCAACAAACTTATTGAGGGTGCATTCAGTCCTACTGTCCATGTCGCCAACACCAGTGGTCCCAGTACTGACCCCTCAGAAACACCACTCATCATTGGTCTCCACCACTTGGTCTCTGCTCTTTGCCATTAACCGCAACTCTTTGATTGTGGCAATCCAGCCAATTCCTTATCCACCAAGCAATACATCTGCCAAATCCACATCTTTCCAATTTAGAGGCAAGGATGTCATTCAATCAACTGATGTATATGATCAATATGATAAAATCATAACAGCCACTTCCATGCCATGTACTGCATATTACTAAAATCTAATTGTGTAATTTAAGATAACCATCTAAACTCTGCTTTCACTCATAGATAACATAGATCTAGTGTGATGGGTTATCCTTGGCTGGCTGCCAAGCTCCTCTCTTGCTTTCCCTCCTTAAAATGCCAGGGGAAGAAAATAAGATGAAAAAGCTCATAGGTAGAGATAGAATAATTGCTTGCCAGTTACTATCACACATGCTCGATTTGGGGAAAATCAGTTTTATATTTTGCCAATTGAAAATAGAGTAGGACGATGAGAAAGAAAAGACAAAACTAAAGCTACCTTCCCTCCATCCTCCTCCCCTTGTTCCCAAGTTTAACTTCTTTCCTTCCTTCCTTCCTTCCTTCCTTCCTTCCAACTCTTCTACTTCCTGCCTCCTTGAGCAGCACAGGGGATATGGGAAAAGCTCATAACAGTTCATACAGTCAGTTCCTAACAGTCCATCTTTGCTGCTCTTTCCCCCTCATGCTTTTCCCCTGCTTCAGTGTGGGATCTCTCCCACAGGATACAGACTTTCATTAATTTCTCCAACATGGGTCACTCCCATGGTATACAGTTCTTAAAGAATTGCTCTTAAAGAACTCACAAATTCTCTCCACAGAAATTTGGATATATGCTGGGATGTTATCCTCTATGGGCTGTGGAAGGACACTCTGCTTTATCATGGTCTTCTCCGTTGGCTGTAGAGGAACTGCAGCTCCAGCACCTGGAAGACGTCCTTCCTTCCTTCCTCACTGACCTTGGAGTCTCCAGGGTTGTTTCTCTCACATTTTTCTCACTCCTTTATCTCTCAGATGCTACATAGTGGTTTTTACCCTTTCTTAAATGTGTTTTCATGGAGGCACCAGCAGCTTTTCTGATGGCACTCAGATGTGCCCCTGCAGTGAGTCAGTTTGAATTGGCTGGAACCATCTGTGCCTGGCACAGGGCAGCCCCTGACTTCTTTTCAGAGGCCACTCCTTCAGCAGCCCTTCTACTAAAACCATGCCACGTTAACTCAATACATCTAGATATGTCTAGAGGGAGATTTATGTCATTCCAGGTTGAGTCTTGGTGAAAGTGTCTCAAGGTAGAGTTGAACAAAGAAGAATAGTTTAGCCAGAGTTCACCTCAGTGTGATCAGATGCTAAATCCTGGCACCTTGTTTCTTAATTGATATTGGGAGTGTTTGATCCTCATGAAACCTCATGGATAATTTGAACAGCACACTCAAAAGTAATCTTGAAGTGATTGGGTTTTGGATAAACTTGATTAGGGAACTCACTCAATTTTTTTTCATAGCTTTCCAACAAACCATTTTTCATTTAGTTCTGCTTTACCTTATGTTTCCTAAAGCCAAAATGCAAAGTAAAACTCAAGAAGCTTTGATTCCCAGGGTATATAATAGCAATAATTTTAAAAATGCTTTCAGAAGCCTCTCTAATGCAAACTCACCAACTCACCAACTTCATGCTTTCACAGAGTTACGGTTTAATGAAACTCTTAGAATTTGCTTTGTCTTGAGAAACTCTACAAAGTGACTTGCAGTTTTGCAGCAATTTGTTAAACAGTATATTAGTCACTATGAAAAACTGCTGTCACAAATAGTACATTGTCAAGTCAGGCAATTATAGGCCTAGTGGAGTTATGCAGAATCTTTCATACATACCTGATCAAAAAGAGACCTTTCTCCACTTTTTTCCTGTTTCTTTTAAAGTTGAAGTTTTTGAGCGATTGATGGGTAAGTCTTTATAAATGATCCCCTGGACTTCGTCCAGAAGTTCAAACCAGTCTGGGAGCTAGTAGAGACATTTGATGAAACCTTAAGACCTTGGAAATAAAAAGAATGCTTCTCAAAGTTTTATAAAAGATGCCAGGCTCTGTCAAGTATTACAACGATTGTAAGGTTTTAAAGATAGATATAGAAGTTATATTATATTTTGCTTAGAAAAGAATTATGCAGGCAAAAAAACAGAACAATCAGCCATCACCTTATATAATAGCAACTTCAAGATTTTTAGGGGAATGCTGCCTTTTGGAGGAGCTTCTGTTAAAGTTGTTTTCAAATGTTGAAAGAAAGAGAAGCATTTATTTGATTATAAGGAAACTGATCTTTAAAAACAACCTGGGGATTAGTTTCCAAATTTTCAGTTTACTGATGAAAACTATTCCGTGAGTAAATGGCATGCAGAGGTCAAAGTGTATCCTTAAAATACAGTGAGACCTATGTTTCTTATCATTTCCATGGTAATACTGGCTTATTATGTTCTTATCTTCTGAAAGTATGTAGGAAAGAAAACTACTTTAATTTAAAACTTCTATTTTTCTCTTTCTCCTCCCATTCTAATCAAATAAAATTATGGTGGAAAATTAATAGCTGATTAGAGGATATTTTTATGTTTGTACAAAATCAAACCTCACTCCTAGTGTTATTAGAAATTTTGACTAATTCTACAGTTACAATTTTGTTATCCTTTTCTGTTAACATAACAGTGTTTTCATTTGCAGGAAAAAAAAAAAAAAATTCAGAACACACTTTGTCATATACCACTGGGGCTACCAGTTATCCTGTAAATTGTAAATCAGAATGTGGTAGTGATGGTACTATATGAAATCAATTATGTTGAAAAAACCCACAAAACCTGAAACCCAAAAAACCCTGATGAAATGTCCCTTTATGACATCTGTCCATGCTCATAAAATGTTTTATTTTTAATGCTCTTTCTGTAGCTGTCTCAGTGCTTATGCACAGCTCCTTATCAAGGGCCATATCAGAAAGACCTTGACAGGTAATTTTAGAAAAGCCCAAAGACTTCACATGACCCCAAATGATATATTGGAGGAAATGTTTCAAAATTACTAGCCCCTTTTTTTTTTTTTTTAATAAAACAATCTATTCTTTAATCCTGTCAGAGTTTTGCAATTCACCATTTCCCTAACTATAGACAAAAAAGCCAGCACTGATGATTCAGCAGCATATCTTCTAACTGAGTCATTTTATGCATCTCCTTCTACAGATTGAACATTGCTTCATCATTTTTCTACCTTTTCTACTAGTACATAGCAGTTTTACAGCAAAGATACAAATAGTAATAGCTGAAACAGGCCTCTTAATGGCAAAATTCTCATCGAATTCAGTGTGGTAACATTTCTGTCATAGCTGGCTTTCTTCGAAACATTTTGAGAAACAGATTGACTTTTTTCTTCCCTTCTCTTCCTATAAAAAACTTGAGCATTATTTCTTTAATCTTTTAGTTTATATCTTAAAAATTATCCAATATACTTCATAATCCATTAACATAGACAGAGACTTGGATGAAATAGGAAAAGATTGATTGATCATTCTTCATAAACTTATAATAATAAAGAGTATTTTTTCTGAACTCTCAGTGAAAGAGAAAGCATTCTAATACTCCTTTCTTAGTATTTGAACCTTCAAAAAGTAGATTTTGATAAATATAGACATAAGCTAAAACATAAACGTAAAGGAGGTTCCAAAAGTAAAGCGCCACTTTCGTTATCAAAATAATCATCTTAAACTGAAAAGTGCAGTTATTTCTTCTGCTCTACTGAAAAATAACAAGTGCAGTCATAGTAGGCTAAATCTATGATATGTAAACTGAGCTCTTATTTTAAGTAAACCAAGATTATTGGTGATAAATATGTTATCTTACAATAAGAATTACTTCAGATGGAAAGAAACTGGTGTTGAAGAAGATCACAAAGGAAAAAAAAAAAGTAAGAAAAAGTGTTTGTCTTCTCTGATAGTAAATGAGATAATTATGTCAAACCATACATATGGGTTATAACTTGATGATTTAGAAAAAAACTAAGAATATATTTTTTTAATATTTTGTGGTTGACACCTCTTAAAAATACTTTGGTACAAAACCTGAAAATCACAGAAGAGGAGTAAGTCTAATGTATTGTATTCAGGAGTCTAAATATACCTTTCACTATGACCTTGGAACTTGACAACTGAAGGTGACCAAAAAAAGCTGAGTGTTACTTGGAAGAAATTTGTTCAACAATTACAAACAGTTGTTCTAAAAAAGATTATCTAGATGAACTGCAACAATTCATCAACTCTTCTTATGCTCTGCTTACCCTGCATCATCTTGTTTCAGTTTGGATCTCAATGCTTTTTGTAATGGTACAATCTCTGTATATATTTGTTCAGGAAACATCAGTGCTTCAGGAGAGCCTTTTTAATTTCCTGAAAGAGAACATGGTTAATAATGACATAATTTCTCAATACAATGAAATACAGTATAGTTACAGGAAATAATGCATCACGTTTGGGAAATGTTGTTAAATCCTTATTTCACTAATGTTGAAAGGATAAGATTAAATAACAGGAATCAACTTTGCTTAACATTTGTAAAGCTACAACTATGAGTCTTCCTGATGAACTTTAGTTCTTAATTAATTGGAGGTAACCAGGGCTATCTCTGTTTTTTATTTCACTATAATACTTTTCTTTTTTTTTTATATTCCATACATTTTTCTGTGTTCTGGAATGTCTCAACATTGCGTTATGATTTTTGAGGTAAAAGTTAATTTTTTTATATATGAAACACATTAAGAATTTACTTTACATCTAGCTTTACACACACACACACATAACTTGCTTATATGTGACAAAGGAAAGAGCAACGTTTTTTCTTTAAACTCTTCTTGTTATCTACAGTGAGCTACATAGGTGATAAATAAGGACATGTTGCTTTACCACACTCCTTTTTTTGGTGGTTAAAAAGTAGCTGAAAATAATGTTTTCTCGTACCCTGGCACGTTGACTGGGAACTAACCCTCCACATGCTCTGATAACATGAAACAGCTTGAATATTAGTCAGTCAACAGAATTTCTCAAAACACTTCAAAAATAAATTGTCAAACAGTATTTTGGGCTCCATTAATGGAAAAAAAAGGCAGAAAAAAGCACTTTTCTTTGAATGTGTGCAGTGATACTCACAGGTTATTTCGAAAATTGACTCTATTTTCCTTTTTAAGGAATCCAGTTCATTTTAAAAAACAGCCACACAGTGATGGAAATAGAGGAAAATTGCAGCCATTAGGCACAGACAGGAAATGTGTACACCAGCTTTAGCTCAACATGGAAATTAAATGCAAACTGCTACAACTAGGTCTGGGTTTTAATGTTAATTGTTCACATGCCCTCAATACAAATTATTCACACTAATGTACTGCATTAGCCAAGCTTGTCACTTCTACAATTATTTTTTTGTTGTTGCTGCTGTTGTTTTGTAAATGCCATCTCATTTTGTGTCCATTGTGGGAATTTAGGTAAGCTGCTTTAGTTGTATGAAAGTTCTGAGCATAACATTTAAGGCTGCTGCAGCAGTTTCATGGATCATTAACAATTTGCTAATATTGTTTTAGCTTGCAAATTAGTGCAGCTTAGTGACTAAGGAAAGGTTCCATAGCTGTCATCAATCAGACTAAAATTCTTCATGCGTGAGATGAAAAACGATTTTTAGCCTTTGAGGCTCAGATAGCAATTACTGTAACCAAAAAAAAAAAAAAAAGAAAAAAGGGGAAAAAAAGTGGGGGGTTGGAGGAGGAGTGAAGGGGAGAAAGAAAGCTATATAAAGTGTTGTTAGCGATTCTATTACATTATTTCTTGTTGCACTAGGAAACAACTAACAAATGCCGTGACAGCGTGCCTTAGCTTTCTGCTATATTAATGAAGTGACAAACTTTAGAGGGAAAAGAAAACCTTTTCTAGGCAATGACAATAGATTGGTAAATAAAGAAAGAGAAAAAAACAAAACAAACTCCAACCCAAACCTTGAATTTCCTTCAACCATCTGCCCATTCATTTTGCATTTGCTCTTTCTGAACTTCTAAGTGACTGAGTTTTATTTGCATAGATGCTTACAGGAACCAAATCCTTAGCTTCCATGCTCTAGTACTCACAGACAGCAAATTTTAAACACCATGTACATACATCTTCATGGAACAGCAAAATGTCAGGTTTCTCAGATTCTCTTGGCAGGGACCTACAGCAGTACAATTAGGAGCAGTACAACTTCCCAGAGCTCCTGGGGAACACTCAACAACTAAGGCAAAAATCTATTACCACTGAATTTCTTCAAAGCAACTTTTGGTCCCACAGGGTGAATGTACAGCTCACAGTGGGGTTTTCTTGCCTGCTTCTCCAGCAGAGAAGAGGGCGAGGACAGGTGTCTTACAGCATAACTCTCACGAGTTATGCCACTGTCTTGTACCATAAGCTAGTATGCAAGGAGCGCATGAAAAAGATAGATTTCTCATCAGGTGGTTTTTCATTTTGTCTTTAACCAAGCCCTCTCACCCCAATTTTTTTTTTTTTTTCTCATCCATCATCTTCAAATTTATTCAGCTACTCCCTTTTCTTATCGGCTCCTCTGCCCATCTCCTTGCAGACTTTTCCAGTTTCACACTTTCAGAAAACTTCCCATAAAATCTTCCCCTTTACCCTTGCTCTCTTCTGTCATTTCTGGTATCTGTCTTGATCTCACATGCCTCCTTGTAGTTCTGCAGCCCTTTCCTTCAAATATTTCACTTCTTTATGGAAGCTCATAAACTCTATTCATCTATATACAAACTGCATTAAAGAAATAAAGTACAATATAAAGTGTCAACAATGTCATTTTGATAATAACTTTTGTCTTCTTCAAACTAGATTCCTCAGGGTATGTATAGATTGTATTTCACTTGACAATCAGAAATATGTGCAGAAAAGGGCATGTACCTGTACAGTAGCTATTGCTGTTCTCACCTGTGTTTAGCTTAAAACCCTAGTGCCTCCAGTAGAGGGTTGGGATATTAGCCTGAGAACAGGCACCATTGTAATGCTGTTATATTCTGTGAAGTTCTGTCAAGGTCACTGGAAAGAAAGGCTTAAATTTATCAAAATGCTTTTCAGGTTCAGACTATATGTTCTTTATGTTTAGGGAGAGATGGAACTTCAGTATCAGACATATCCAGAAAACTCCATAAATAAACAATAGCTCAGTATTAGTAATCAGGATCATACATAAGCATAGGAAGCATATTGAGGCAGAACATTATTTTATGAGTGTACCACAGGCTAGAATCTTGAGATGATCAACATTTACTTTAAAAAGTAGTCCAGCATAACCAAAAAAAAGGAATCTTTAAATTTTTTTTTAATGCTTCTTTTTGTTTCTTTTAGTTCTGTTTGTTTTCCAAGTGTCTCAGATGGTTTATCTTTCTGAGGAACAGAAATCATATCATGTAACTTATGTGATGAACCAAAACTCCAAACAAATTTTTTTGTTGCAGTCAATCGATAAAGTTAGAAGCCAGAGGAAAAGAAAGAGAGAAACAAGTTTTGTGACAAAGAAATAAAAATTTTGATGATATATTTGATAGAAATTATTTGCTTAGCTTTAAGATATTAATTCATTTAATTAGCTAGTAATTAGATTTATCAAACAGAAAAAGTTGATTAACCATTATTATAACAAGGCTTTCAGTCTGTATCATTTTTTTAAAGATATATTTTAGGGTGGTAAAAAAAAATAAATTGCCAGCTCTGATTTCAAATTCAGCTTGATTTAATGTGAAAGGAATGATCTTCTAATTAAGTAGTGCCATCAAATGCATAGTTACCTGTCTTAAATCTATGTCAAATTATGTTGGTTAATGCATGGAGTTAGAATCTTATGCTTTTCTTCATTTTTATGCTACAGACTACTCTTAGATGACTTGATGGTACAAGGTGATCATGGCTGTCATGTCACAACTGTCAGATGTGAAGCTGAATAGATCTTCGTCTTTGTACCAAGCGTTTGCAGTACTGAGAAATTTGGTGAAATTGTAAACTAAAATCAGGTTTTCAAGTATTTTTTAATGTTTCTCTAAGCCATAAACTTTGAATTTAGGGCCAGGAAAAAAAAATACTGACACATACTGACCCAGTGAGAATCAATATATAAAATAATGTTGCAATAAAGATTTTAACTTTTTTTAACACTGTCAGTTTGAATATAGTTATATGCAAAGGACCCTGTGAAATCAGGTGACTGCATTTTAACATTCTACTTTGATTGCAATAAAAAATTACAATATAGATCAGAATCTTAATATTCCAAAAAGTTTAGTTAACCATATTTTACTTTTATTTCAGAAAGTCTTAAACTGTACATAGGTAACATATTTTCTTTCTATGTCAAGTGTTAATTACATTTCTATTAGTATATGCCATAAATGCATGTATCTAATTATGACATTTATAATCAAATTACCCAACAGAATGGTTATTACAGTTAGATTTATTTTATAATACTGACTGTATCTGAACAACATAATGCAATCCATCAATCAAAAATTAATAATTTATTGCTGTTCTTTCCCTTTTATAAGGACATTTTTATCAGTTTAACAAAATGAGTTATGAGTCCTATTTTTCAGATATCACTTTCCTTTAAAAGTTAATTTAGGAACATCAGATACCTAAAATTAAAAATAATAGAAAAAAACCCCCAACTTTTTAAAAGGGACAGAGATTAAAGAAGCACTTCTCTTTAGATCCTTTCAAATTAGTGTTTTTCTTGCTGCATTTACGAATGTAATAAATCTGTTGTTCTGTTTTATCTAACAAGAACATGGCATTATAGGGTGTAAATCTTTGCTCTCAAATAAATAGTCCATATTTATGAATTTCACACAATAAAAAAAAATAAATATTAAAATCTCCAAATATATGACAGATTTTCCACTTAATATTTCAGAAAACGATTAGTCGGACATTTCGTTCAACAAGTATTGACAAAAATATCTAGACTGGTTGCCAGTAGAGGTGTTTTAATTTTCTCTCTGGGTTGTACAATTTATCTTTCTGTATTGTCAGACACAAAGTATTAATTTATTTATTCCTTTTTGTGTATTTATTTAGTTAAAAATATTCCATTCACATATAACTTACTGCACAAATCTAAACTTCCAGCATAGCAGCCACAGTGAGCATAAATTTAAAAAACACCAAAAAACCAAACCAAACAAACAAACAAAAAAACACAACCAAAAACACAACCAAAGAAAAATAAACAGTTAAATGCAACTATAATATGTTTAAAGTTTCTTTTTCCAAAACATCTGGATGCATATTTTTGAAGCAAACATAGTCAGTAAAATATTGTTCTAAAAATTTAATTTAAATTTATTGTTATTACGCAATAAGTAGTCTTACACATAATGTCCCATGTCTTAGAATCATAGAACTGTAATACCTACCAATACATTGTAAATTATCATTACTTAAACTATCGTACAACAGTATTGTGGCCAGATTTCAAACAAAGTATTAACACCTTGCAGCACTCAAAATTTTATAATGTTCTTAATAGCAAACCATAAAAAAACCAACAACAACTAAAAAAACCCAAACCAAAAAAACCCAATGATCACCAATTAAGAATACAATTTTCTTTAAGCATCACTAATTATTTATTATAAACATTTTTATAAAAGTAGCTGACAGAGAGTCTGGTCTTCATCTATAAAAAATATTTTAACTGAGCTAAAACTGTTCAGAATGTGTTTTCAAAAATTGATAAACTGCTGGTCTAAAGGCAGACAAAGAGATGAAGAAGAGGTTCATTCATTACTTTCTGGACAGGAAGAAACAGGATGCAAATCAGTATAATTAAAAACTCTTTCTATGGTCATTCTGAAGCTGGAAAGGTATTACACTTTCCAGATACTTGCTCTGTATCTCCAACTTCAAAGAAAATTTTGAGGAGTATGGAGAGTTTCTGTGGAATGATAATAAGACTAAAAGAGCTAAAAGTTATAACATAGTTAGAAATTCAGGACTGATGAAAGGAGTCTTAGGAAGACAGTGACTCAGAAAAATCAGTTACTGACAAATGTGGTGTATATGTGTGGCATACGCATATGTGTGTGTGCATAGATACATATATCAGTGTATGAGACATATTTATACACACACACGTATAGATACATCAGTCATCAAGTTGAGACTGCTGAGAGGAGTGCTTAGAAGACACTATAAAATAATAAATAATAAATAAATAAATAATAAAATAATAAAGCGAGTTAAAATTAAAATTAATTAAATTAACACACAAAATATATTGCATGCATGCACTTACAGTACAGAGCTTATGCTGCATAGCTAGTGCTGATAAGTTCAGTACTTGATGGTGCTTGATTGCTGAAATCAAGATGAGTAAGCTTCAGAGATGCTGGAATTGATGTGAGCTTCTCATCCTTCTCATCTTTGTTTTCTCTTAGCTTTTTCGTGCTTGATGGATTTTTGTTTTCAGTCCTCTCCAAAATGGAACCTCATCTGCAACCAGCACTGCTGCTTTTGATTAAAGCTTTGCCCATCATCTTTCTTCTGCATTCAGCAGGATGGCCTGACTATTTGCAGAAACTATTATAATTTGTGTGTCTTCTGGGGCAAGTGTATATATGTTACTTATCTCTGGGATCAGTCTTACATTGTCCAAATAAATATTTCATTGTACATATACACAAATTGCCAATAGGTTGAAATACTGAGAAAGGAGATTCCTGATGAATTAGGGCACAAAGATGGAATGGAATATAGCACCTTTGAGGGAGGTACCTTGTGATCAGCAAATGAATTTGGAGCAAAGATGCTCCTGTATAATCCTTTTCTTATGCCTTTCAGTTTCAACTAAAACTTTGTTATTAATGTCTGAAATAATTTGTGAAAGAAAATCTGGTCTATGATGTTTACTCAAGGCTCTCAATGTCTTTTTTTTTTTTCTGATGGAGAAGTAATAGCTTGTTGGTAATTTTCTGAAGAACTGTATATAAGAATAGGAATAAACAGAAAGTTATAGAATAAAAGCACTGCTTTAAGCTTAACTCTGGTTCCCAAGCTTCTCCTATATTTGCCATCTCAAGTGAATACACATGTAAGATCAGATATCTATTCCCTGAAAATAGGCAAGCATGGCATCTATGAAGCACTTTTTATTTTGCTTCCAAATGAACATAATAGAAAGTGTGGAATATATCAAGATAGGATGTTACAAAGATCTCAACAGGATTGGAGCTGTACTTGGGAAAAATTGCCAGCTATTCTGATATACAGAAACTTTCAGAATGCAGCACAGGTCATTTCTGTGTCAGTCCCTGGATCAAAAAAACCCACCCAAAACATCATTTCATACTCAGTTTTAGATTACATTGAATGTTCTACAAACTAATTGATAAGCAGATGTGCTTTCAACTGACAGGGAACAGCAAGCCTGTGCTGTTCTGCATGGAAAGGGGAGCCAGGAACTGGAAATCACAGTAGGCACACAGTACAGCAACTCTGCTACCAAGGAACATCATTACAGAGTACAGATGAAAGAACAGAGGATGAGCAGCAGTGAACAGTATCAGCCAACATCCCTGCAATTGCCAGCCATGGCCATGAATGTCTGAAATCAGGCCAGGAAGCCAAGTCATTGAGGCCAGGTGAGAGACAGCAAAGTGCAATGATGAGTAGAGGCACAGCTGCCAGACTTACACAAGGACCTAGGGCAAGGGCCTGAGTTGTAACACACCTTCCAAGCAGAGAGAACAGTGGCCCCAGAAGAAGCTCCCACAGCTCATTCTCAGTTTATGTGTTTTCACAGCACTCTGATCCCAGATTAGACAGCTGAGCAAAATCAGATCTGACTTTGGACACAGCTAGACAAACCCCTAGGAGTTGGGGGAAGAGGCTGCACAACTTGTTAGTTCTCTCAGTGTCCTGATAAATCAGTCAATTTTTTTTTCCAGTCAACAGGAGTTTAAATGCTGTGAGTTAAATCCTCAGCCTTTAGAGAAGATGGGACATTTTGCAGAAGCAGAGTATTGCCTCAAGATTTCTAACAGTTTTTCCTTTGATTTGGCTATGGTCACTACTGTACAGCCACTTCAGTTTTTTCAGGTACTCAGATTGAAAGGTGTAAAAAATATAAAAATAACATAACAAATCTAGCGAGTATCATCTCAGACATGAACACAAAAGGTAGAAAGTTTTCATACAGTTTTTAAGGATATCACTTTAACTTGCTTTGCAGATGTGAAGAGTTGGGAAACCGAAGTGTATGTAAAAGTTCCATTTATTGAATTAATTTGCAATCTTTTAGCCAGAAGAAAGCACTCTTTCACTTGTTTCAGTAACACTTCCAAGATGTGGTAATGCATTTAAACTGTTTCAATGAAATTAGATTACAGCTGCTTGGTTAACAGTTTTACCAAATTGTCAACCCCTTATCTCAAAGCTTATAAGGAAAATGAATGACAAAAAATTGATAAAAATTCTTCACTGTATTTTTTACTCTAAAGAATCTTTTATTTTACAGATGGGTAGATGTCAAAGTGTAGTATAGGAAATCTCTTTAGTTCAATACTCCTTTACCACTCTATATGAGATTCCTTAGCTGCAGTTTAGGTAGGAAAAAATGTTAAGCTTTGGGAGCTGGGAAGCAGGCAAAATATTTCTACAGCACATAGAAAAAATTGTTTCCTAAAATGTCTACTGGTTCACGCGTAGTACAACTACCATAAGATGTCAGACTTCATTTTTTCTGCTAGGTTCACTTGGAAACTATGATATTTTGTTCCCTCCTTATCACAATACAGAGATCTTGTTTGTCACCTGGACTGTAAATTTTATTCATCATAACTATAGCTTTCTACCCTAAAGTTAGTGGATGTGAGCACTAGCATCGTGCATCTCAAATCTGCATGTTGCAAACTCTATTTGGCCCATTCAGGCAAGAGTTGATGCTCTAGTGTCTCTTTCCTCCCACAGCAACTTGCAGGCAAGTTTATTGTAGTCTTTTATAAATAGAAGGAATTAAACATAGCCAAAGCATTTCAAAATAATAAATCTTTGAAAATTAAAGCCTGCAATACCATTTCAGAGCTTTGCTTCAGTTATTGTGAAATTGTGATTTCTGGTTATGGTTAATGATGTGGAAAGAGTATCTGACGAGGTCTAATGTCAGACCACTGCCAGATGCTACAAATTATGGGAGGAAGAGTTCCCTACTTTGAAACATTTATTGTTAAAAAATGTCCAGCCTGCTCATGCTACAATTGTATTCCTTGCAGCCTCATTTTTACCTACGACACCTAACGGGCCAATGAATAAAGCCACTGAAGTCAATACATTTGAACCAATGTAAATGAAAAGAAACTTTTTTTGTTTTTTTTTTTTTTCCATATTAAAAACCCCATAGTAAACATAAGTAAAGTATAATAAAACTGGTTTGGAGAGCCACATTTGTTCCATTTTTTCCAGGACTAGCTCCACTTCAAGGGTATGAAAGCAATTTTGATAGACATTACATAGGTGCACATTACATTTCCTCAGGGTACATCCATAATCATAATGTTATATTAATGAACAAAAGACAACAAAACCACCTTTGATTTTCTGTTCCTGTAATCAGGTAAAAGCAGATTAAGACCATTTTGTTTTTCCAAAGTAAATGCAAATAAACTAGCTGCAAAAGAAATAGCACACAAGAGAATAAGACCTATCGTCCACAGAAAAGATCTTCTGCAACTGCTGAATGTTACAGACTTTCATCAAAGAAGGAAGAAGTGGTTTACAAAGTGTTAGCATTTTTTTCCTCCACTTTAAAAAATCTAAACCACATCAGTTGTGATAAAACTTCTTATATATAAAACTATTCTTTATTCTTTGCCAGGTTGCTGTCCATTTAGGAGGTCATTAGAAGCAGTCACAGCGATTTGGCTATTTAAGTTGACTCTCTCCCTGATAAGTTAAATCCCCCAATCACAGCTAAACAGCCTCAGATATATATTTCCTTTCATTACCTAACCAGTTTCCAGATTTTCACTAATATACTTGTTTAACTGTGAAAGATTCATCATACTTGCAAGTTTGGAATTTGTGATGTATGTGGGATCGGGACTGAGATTTGGATAGTCACCACCAAATAAAATGGCACTTGGCAGCTTCCTGTGTCATCTCTTATCCTTGGCACAGGACACCTTTTCACCTCCCCAGGGCTTTCTGTCCCTGCTCCAGTGATGCCACAGCAGGGTCACAGGACCATTCCTGGCCAGTCTTGGAACATCTCCAGCCCCATGGAGATGCCCAGTGCTCTGGCCCTGGCCTGCTCTGTGTCTTGTTTGGGGGCAGACAGAGCAAGGACTCCCAGCCAAGGACCTGTGACTTTTGGCAGTGGGACTGGGTGTGGCCACAAAGCCCTGCCCTGACACTCCATAAGGAGCAACCTTGGTCCCCAGTGCCTGCCCCAGGAGAACCACTAGCCCTCACAGTGCCCTGCCACAAGAAAACATGCTTTAATTTTCTGACCAACGGGGAACAATATTTGAGTTCCTTACGCACATTCTCTTTGATTACTAAAGGTAGACCATAGCATTTATGTTACCATATAAATAACTACTTGCAATATATACCTTTTTGATATACAATATTTTCTCACTGAATTCAACATGGAGTTATACAAATACATTTTGATTTTCGGGATATCAATGGAGTTTCTTTGGCTGAGCTGTGCCTAGCACTTGTGTCAGCCACAATTCTTCAATCAGGTCTTGCAAGGGATGTAAGGTTGGCACCAAAGAATGCCCAAAAAGGTTGGATATATTTATTTTATCACTTCTTAGCTAGGTGACACCATTCATGGGTTAGTCATATTGCATCAGGAATTAAATAGAATTGGAATTAGATTATTGACAATCAGTATTCATAGGATTCAACATAGATGGCTTTCTTGACTTCCTTTTTTTTTCAGTGAGTCATCTATTTTAAATGCCTACTTTATGATTACTGTCTCAGCCACATGTGCACACACATGCACACATATACACATGAAGACAGGAACAGTAAATCCCACTAGGCATGTCACAGAATAGATAGTATCCTATTCTCAGTTATACCCCAGGCTTTTCTGATCAAAGATCTATCAGGAGGAAGTCTCACCTTTTCAATTAGATTTCTTATGATCACAAGTAGAAGGTACAGTCAACAACACGACTTTGACATGAGTGGTCTACAAACACACAGATGAAACCGATCTTTAAGATTCAGAATTTGGCAATATGACATATTTTGTCCCTCTATACTGTCACTGCTTGCCTAGATAGCTCAAGTCTGACTCTGTCCTAGTTCTGGACAATGCACTACAGGGATCCCTGAACCTAAGCATAAACCTCATTTGAGTCAGAGCAGTGAAAGTATGTAGACTGAATTTGAAATTCTGAATTGAACCGGAAATGCTGGTGCCTAGGGTTAAAATATACATCTTTTTCCTTAAAAATATGTGCTTTCAAACTGAGTCTGGATTCTTACCTAGGCACTCTGATGGGAAGTATGCTTTAATTAACTGCAACAGAACATAACTCCTAATGTGTTTAAGAAAAATAAAAAATAAAAAAAAGGAACAAAATAAATTTTCCTAAAAAGGATGCAACATCAGAACATGAATTCTTACCTTACTGTAATAGTTCACTTTAATCCCATCTTAATAAAAATGATAACTCGTCCTTATTTATACAATTATAGGAAATATAAATGGGAAAGATCATCAATTTTATAACTGAAAGTTTTAAATTGATTGGTCATTTCAGACCAACATTTATTAATTTCAAAGAAAAATGTTTCCAAATTGATTAGACTATTTTGAAATTGTTAGTCAACATGCCTAGAACCTTGTAGTGTTGTTATGACAGCCACTTTAAAGCTAAGGAAGGATTTATTTGCTATATTCTTGAAAAGGTCAGAGAGAAAAGTATTTACACAAGGACAATGCACACAGTTTTATATAAATACAACAAGATAGTAAGTTCAGATATTTGCCCAAATAGAAATAACTCCTGCCTGTCAGTTTTAAAATGACCTCCTGATTAAAAGAGCATAACAAACTATTTGTGATGAATTTGAAGAAACAGTAATTCAGTTTTTCACACAGACTAGTGAGACTCGATATGTTTCACTCAGATTGGTTTGTTAAATATTTTATAGTTTTCTGCTTCTGTTGAAATAGAATGTAATCAACACATAATATTTTCTTTACTGTCAAGGAATGTTTCAAGAAGCTTTTTGTATTTGATTATTTATTTCTAGGGTAGATAATTTATTTATCAGTATCAGTTGGTTACAGTACCTGTTTCAAGAGGAATTTTAGTTGATTTAATCTGACAGAACTGTTTTGATGAATCAAGAAATGTGGAAATCTGAATAGAATAATCTTTAATGTTGGCTAGTATCTATGTATCAATTGTTTCTTGTCTTTCATAAAACCAAACCAAACCTAAAAACCCCACAACTTCCTATAAAAAAAAAATAAATCAACACCCAAACTGTCAGATTTAATTGCAGATAATAATGCACAAAAGGTGTTTATTACAAAAGATTTTTTCCTCATATCGTGATTATATTGGGTCTGACTGGAACGGAGTTAACTTTCTTCATAGCTTCTGATTTGTGACTAAAACAGTGAAAACAAATCAGTATTTTGACTATTCTTGAATGGTGCTTAACAATGACAAGTCTTTTCCTTTATCTCACTCTGCTCAACCTGCCCCTTCAACAAGTAGGCCAGCCATAGGCAAGAATTTTGAGGGGATACTGACCAAATGTTTCATTCCATATGGAGTCCTGTTTAGCAATAAAAACTGCCGGGCAGGATGTCTTACCCTCTGAGCTGTTGCTCAGAGACTGGCCACTGGTCTGCTGTCAGAGCTGATGAGTTGCCTTTGCAACTTTTATTTTTCTTCTTCACTTAATAAAATATCTTTATCTTGGCTCATGAGATTTCTTGTTTTTACTTTTCTTATTCTCTTCTCCAGTCCCAATAAGGGTGTGGTTGTGAGTGAGGAAGCAGCTGTGAGGCTGCTTTGTTCCTGGCCGGCGTCAACCCACCACAATGATATATATGCATACAGATATTAAATACCTATGCCAATATTGCAAATTATTTTTTGATTATTATGATAGTTCTGTACTTTGGTCATGCAACAACATACAGAATTGTCTTAAACTATTTCATCCAGATATATATGTAATATAAAGAAAAATATGTAAAATAAAGGAAATTTTAAAAAGGAAACAGAACCAAACTTCAAATAAAATCACAAAATTTATGTATTTGTCAAAAAAAACCCATTAAAATTAAATTACCATATAAACTAATATTTAGCAAAGACCAGAAAAGCTGAAAAAACTTGGAAATTAATGGATTTTTAGAACATTCTTTTCAGGAGTTTAAAATAATTTATTTTAAGGAATATTTATAGATTTTTATCTTTGTACATTTGTAATTTTAAATATTTGAATGCAATATATCTCAAACAGTAAGATTTAAAAACCATTCTGACTGTTGAGGATATCAGTCATATTTTTAAATCTCTCTGAAGAAACTAATACATGGTTTCTGAAAAAAATTTAATCAGCTTCTCCAGCTGATACCTCAGCCCCCCTTTTTTTTTAGACAAGGGTTAAAGAGCAAGAGAATTATCTCCTTTCCCTGGAGTGCTGGGAAAGAGGCCACTGTGGAGAGCTGTTTCCTGGTTTCCTGTAGGGAATGTCCTCCCTATAAATCTTATTGCAGTTTACTCAAGCATCTAATTTTGCTAAATAATTACTTTCTCTGTTGGAAAAAATTGAACCTTTCTCTGTTGTGGGGAAGGTAAAAACAGGTTTCCTCTTCAGGTGAAAAAAGATTTTTATCTCAGTGCCCAAAATTATATTGATAATATCTGACCCTCTCAAAATATTCTGATTTAAGTGAAAGATGATACTTGGAATAAGGCTACCAGGAGTCTCTTTTGCATGCAGATGGTGTTCATAGTTTCTCAGAGTGGTTGTTAGTTCTCTCCAGACCCTATAAGGGATCCTATAAGAATTATTTTGCTTTTCCCTGTCAGTTCATATGAAATCCATCCATCTTTTGTGAAGATTTTATTTTGGAGAAGTGAACAGAAATTAATTCCATTTTCCACCTCTGTTGAGAATAGACGTTCTGAACGACCTATATATATATATATATATCTGTTTTATTAAGTTTGAAAGTAACAATCAGAGGTGACTCACTCATTTATATCACAGAAAATTTTGAACAGGAACTTGGCAGTTGGAAGTATGTTACCTGCCTGTCTGCTACCTTTCTACACAGGGAAGGAACAGAAATGCTGATAGCAATTAGCACAAGTCAGGTACAGTCAGTACAGACTGTAAAAATTTTAACTAACTTTTAGGTCTCATAGAAGTAGATGAAATACAATCAGCCAGCTGCCCCATAGGTTAGGTGTGCTCAGGAAAAGATATAATTAAATGGTGCAAATAACATTTTAATCATTAACAAGTGCAAATGTGTCCAGATGTGTCTGGAACAGACTGTGAGTGCCAAAAATGGCAACAGCAAATAAGAGAATGAAAGTACAATTTCAATGAGCTAATCATTAGAAAGGTTTTTTCTATCTGCACTATAACTCATGAAAATTCAGAGTATTGGGGGTACCCTGGGTATGTGAAAGACTCTGCGTTAAGGGGGGAGACACCATGATCCTCTGCCAGGGGCCAAGACCACCTCTGCAAACCTCTAGAGAATCCAGGGAACAGAAGAGAGCTCAGGACACCCCATGACTCTGCCAGTGACTATGCACTTCTCTCTGGGTCCATGGTATTTCTACCATGAAACAGAGAAGTTGTGTAATTTGTAAAATTGTAAAAATTTGTGATTAAAGCATTGTAGTATCCAAATGGCTTTACTCTTTAAGTCTTCAAACTGTCATTAGGTCTTAATCTGTGACAATATGCCTAGCTATTGCTTTCATGAAGCTGTATGTTTTCCAATAAAACATCTGCTTTACAGTTAGAAATGTGAAAGTTTGCATAATTAAATTACTTGATTAATAATTTAATGAAATCACTTCACATAACATTAAAAAATCCTGGCAAACTGCCTCACTAAATATTTCACTAATGAAAATCTGTAAGTCTTTATTTCTAAAGCACTCATATTCACACTCAAATCAAGTCCTGGATTATAATGAAGGAAACAAATAATTTTCCAGACTGGAGGGAATAAACAATTCCTTAATTTGACTTAGTGAAGCATCTTGTTAATTCAATTGAATATATCTTTAAGTTTTAATTTGTTAATCTATATGCCCTAGGGATGGCATAAGTTTTTATTATGTCTTTCTCCACTTTTATGCATATGTGTGTGAAACTTATTACTGATGACCCAGCGGAGTGACTATGGATGGTGTTTAGCCATCTGAAATATGTTTGAGCCAGATACAGTTAAATCAGAGTAGCTCTTGAAGCCAGCTGACTGATGGGATTGTGCATTCACATAGGTTTTACCTTCTGCTATCTGATAGTTGAATTTTCATTGATAGCTACAGCATATGTTTCAAATGAGTACACATTTCACCCAAACATATCATTACTGTGGATGAAAGTGGTAGTTAATAAAATTGCATTGTCACTAAGGGCATCTTCCAAACAGATGACCCATATTGGATAATGAAGAATAGTAATAATAGTAACAACCACACAAATCAAAACAAAACCAGAACTCTATTGTGTCTCAGTATTTTGCATTTACAAAGGACATGTGGGGGTGGAAATAGAGTTTCCTTATTTCTGATATCTGGTTTCTTATGTGAATCCCATTTTCTCTCCCACCTTTGTATATAGAAACACTCAATATATAAAAGATTTTTTTTTTCCTTTTCAAGTTTCTTACTTTTCAGTCATTTTGAGACCTTACAGTTAGTCCTTTGGTTTTAGTTAACTAGCTAAATATAACTAATTACAAAGGGTTTTTTCCTCCTCTTGAAGTGTTAGATGAATTCAACAGAGAGATGACTTTAACTATTTTGAATATGAGAGGGATGGAAAAAAGTCTCATTTTATACATGCATACTTGAAGAAAAATGAAATAGACTGTGGTATAAATTAAGGTTAGGTTAAAAAAAAAAAACAAAAACAAAACTTATTTACCATGTTTAGTTCATCATTATTAAATTACATAACTATGAGCAAATCCCTAAAGGTTTGAAATCCTTATTTAAGTCCTCTAAATGATTTTTTTNCTGATTTTTAATAAGATATATATCTTATATACTTTAAGAAAATAGTAATAATAAAATAAAAGTAGAATAATGAAATAGATAGAATATATAAAAAAACATATCAAGATTCCAGCATGACATCACCAGCAGACACTAGTGAAGCCCCAGACTGGACTCAGTGATGGATGGGAACTGGATTCCAGATCAGGAGTCAGGATCAGAAGCAGATGAACAGACAGGGTCCTCTTCAGACATCAGAGGCTGACCCTTTGATCCCTCCCTCAGCTTTTATCATGAGTATGATGTAAATGGGATGGAATATCCCTGCTGGTCAGGGTCCTGCTGTCCTGTGTGCTCCTCCCTGCAGGTGGGACCCCTCTACATTTATCGATTTCTGACCCTCCAAAGGGGCAAATAATGAAATTAGATGACCTTTGTTATTATAGCAATAAGTATAAGCAAGAGCCTCTCTGCATACCATTCCTTGGCATGACCTTTAAATATCGGTCTTGTCACTCTGAGAACACACAGTTTTCTGCAAATTATGCTGTTATTTCAGNCCATGTTTAGTTCATCATTATTAAATTACATAACTATGAGCAAATCCCTAAAGGTTTGAAATCCTTATTTAAGTCCTCTAAATGATTTTTTTTCCACAAGCAAAACTTTCATGAAACCTTAAATAAAGGATCTGAGAAGTACAGGTGAAAAAAATAATGAGTTCATAAATATTTAGGAACAGCAGAAGTCAAGAAATATGTTCTGAAGGAGAATATGTGATTTGGAAACCTTTTATACTCTGCAATAAATAAACACAGTTATGTTCTCCTTTTCTTCCTGTTAGGTGGAAGAGATATTTAGTCAAGCAGAAACAGTCTTAGGAATCAAAGTTAGGTGATGGAAATATTAAAATTTGGGCTGGATTAGCAAATCATTTGAGTAAAACACAGTAATATTTCTTGTGTTTATCTTAAGCTGATTTTTAATAAGATATATATCTTATATACTTTAAGAAAATAGTAATAATAAAATAAAAGTAGAATAATGAAATAGATAGAATATATAAAAAAACATATCAAGATTCCAGCATGACATCACCAGCAGACACTAGTGAAGCCCCAGACTGGACTCAGTGATGGATGGGAACTGGATTCCAGATCAGGAGTCAGGATCAGAAGCAGATGAACAGACAGGGTCCTCTTCAGACATCAGAGGCTGACCCTTTGATCCCTCCCTCAGCTTTTATCATGAGTATGATGTAAATGGGATGGAATATCCCTGCTGGTCAGGGTCCTGCTGTCCTGTGTGCTCCTCCCTGCAGGTGGGACCCCTCTACATTTATCGATTTCTGACCCTCCAAAGGGGCAAATAATGAAATTAGATGACCTTTGTTATTATAGCAATAAGTATAAGCAAGAGCCTCTCTGCATACCATTCCTTGGCATGACCTTTAAATATCGGTCTTGTCACTCTGAGAACACACAGTTTTCTGCAAATTATGCTGTTATTTCAGAGTTAGAAGAGGCCTAGTTAAGTAGTAAAATTACTGAACAGAAAGTTTATTCCATTTTACTTCAAACCAGATTAGGCACCCCCTAGAGTTGATGTGAAAGGTCAAGGAGAAAGTAAGGAAAAAAGATTAAATTAATATCATATATATTTATGTACCAGCGAATGAGTAGGAGAATGTCTGAAGTCATGAGTTTCAGAATGTGCTTTTTAAAGCAAGTATAGCTTAAAATATGATTTGATTATGGCCTATGATGGCAGATACTATGATGGCACATTCATCATGCAACTGAACTGATTATTCACACACAATTAGATTTAGTTAGGATAGGGATTCTTATGGACACTTTAATCATTTGCTTCATGAATTGAAAAGGGGCATGCATTTGATTTACTGTCATCTGGGCAGGGGATAAAGATCAGCTAGTTGATAAATGTTGCAAATGAATTTGCTGATCGAAGCTATCCTTTCATTTGTTTTGCACAATAATTAAAGATTAATTAAATCAGACATGCCTCTAATGAAAGACTCTTACCTGCAGTTCCCTTCATCCAACTGGAAAATACAAAACAAACCAAGATAAAAATTCTTCAAAGAATGAGGGCTTGGATAAACAGAAAAGGGAATGTTTATATTGTTCTGCGACTATCGATGCAAGCAACGTACAGCATTTACACTCTGCCTATTTAGGACAATAATTACTTTTGGACCAACATTGATAATATTTTAAAAAGAGCATGCAATCAATATAAAACTTGTAAAGGGCTTTTAGTTGGTTTTTGGATGTTTGGGGTCTTTTCTGAGTGGAAATGTGCTTGACAAAAGTAAGCATAAACTTGAAACTGCACAACTTATATATTTATTAATGATGCAGAATGAGAGCTTTTCTGATTAGTGAACAGAAAGTAGTCACTTATTAAAGGCAGTCTTTTGAAATCTTCTGTTTTTTTCTGGTTCAAGTGCTTCACAGCAGACAAGAAGGTTTGTTTGTCACGATCTATGCCCTAAATTAATTCTCAAAAAAATTTACTCTCTTGTAATGACCAACCAGGTTTGCTCAAATATATGACCCTCTACTTAGAAACTTTCAATTAGCATGAGATCTTTCATGCATCTGTGTATGTGTTGTGAGTGCTACAGGTTGTAGCATCTCTAATATGCCACGTGGTTTTTTGTATTGCTGTGCCAGAAGGCATCTGCTATACTTCATGGTAGCTTTTTTATCACAATATACAATGTCAGAGTTTAATTTCTTAATTCGTAATTTAAACTCTCATGTTGTAAAGTACAAAATTAACAAGAAGAAAAATAGAGAAACAAAAATATTAAAGGCCACATCAGTTTTTCAGGATTTGTTGGAAAATGAACTGTCACAGCAAGAATATTACTAGTTCAAAAATACTTATTTAAGAGTTTTCTCAAGAAGATGTAAAGAAAAAAATAATCCAAAATTCAACAAGGTGGAATGCAAAAGAGATATGTGAGCTAAAAGATAGGAAATGTAATAGTTATCTAAAATGTATTTTAGATACCTGTTTTAATTTTGGGTGAATCGCTTGTACAGGTGATCAGTGTGAGAGAAAACACATTTAATTTGAAACCTAACCTTTGGATGGTTAGAACTATTTAATTTGACTTCAGTCCTAGTGGATATATATAGATATATAGATTGATATAGATAGAAGACAAAGTTTTATATAACACTGAAGCTGACTTTCATATGAAGACTAATGGGACTACGTAAACCTTCCTTTTATCTTATGCTGAATTTAATTTTTAAAAGCGTCTGGTGGTTGACAAGGTGTTAATACCATTAAATATAGATTTTGTTCATTAGTTATATCCTTCTCTTTAACCAATAAGACCGAATTAAATAAATAATTACTAAATAACAGCAACAACAGCAATAATTATGATGATGATAACAAAATTACTATAAATAAATATTAAGTAGTTAATTAAATATTAATAAATAAAAATAAATTAATTCACAGGTTACAAACAATACAAACTGTGCAACAGTTCTGGTTGAATTTAATAATTAGAACACTAATCTCATGATAATTCTGTTTATTAATGAATTATAATAATGATAGTCATGAATATCCACAATAGCTTTTAATTACATCTGAATTAAAAATAATCACGTGCTTTACAAGAGTACCTCTTTTGTTTTATACTCTTTGGGTCACTTTATGTTTCCACAATTCACCAGAGAATTGGCAGAATGAAGGAGAAATCATAGAATCGTAGAACTGTCTAAGTTAGAAGGGACCTCTAAGACCATCTATTCCAATCATCAACCTAATTTTGAAAAAAAACCAACCAAGAAACTCCCCCCTAAAAAATCCAAACAAATAAACACACCCCATCACTAAGACAACCTGTCTTTTCAGTATGTCTGGGATGGTGCCTCAATCCCTTCCCTAGGCAGCCAATTCCAATACTAAACCTTTCAGTGTAAAAAATTTTCCTGATATCCAATCTGAACCTTCCCTGGTGCAACTTGAAGCTATTTCCTCTTGTCCTATCACTTGTTCCTTGAGAGAAGAGACCAACCCCCACCTCTCTATACCCTCCTTTCAGGTAGTTGTAGAGAGTGATAAGGTCTCCCCTCAGCCTCCTTTTCTCCAGGCTGAACAACCCCAGCTCTCTCAGCCTCTCCTCATAAGACTTGTTCTCTAGACCCCCTCAGCAGCTTTGTTGCCCTTCTCCGTATCTGCTTCAGTGCCTTAATGTCTCTTTTGTGGTAAGGGGCCTAAAACTGGTCACAGTATTCAAGTACTGGTCTTCACCAGTGCCTCACCAGTGCTGAGTGCTTCTTCTAAAACATAAGAAGTACAGATGGACAGAGTTGTCTTTGCTAAGATGTTAGGATACAGAGTACACTGGTCAGGGAAACTGTCAAATTTTAAAACTGTATCTGGCATTCTCCCAGAACAGCCATACTGGCACATGTCAGAAGTTGGACTAGAGCTGCACTTTATGCTACAAATATATTGTGGAGCAATGCAAGTTGCTGGCAGGTTTTCTTAACTTTCT
This sequence comes from Pedionomus torquatus, assembly GCA_013398155.1. NCBI lineage: Eukaryota > Metazoa > Chordata > Aves > Charadriiformes > Pedionomidae > Pedionomus > Pedionomus torquatus. The sequence goes on from VZRU01020782.1 coordinate 26,290, forward strand.
GTACTCTGAAAACTTTAGTCACACTATGCTTCTGTGGCATGTCACTGTATTTTTCTATATAAAGGTAGTCATGTCTGGCCCTTTATGTGTTGATTTTGGCTGAAACTATGACATTGACTAGAAAGTCAAGAGAAAGAATTAAAATGTAAAAGCTATTAGGAAAAGCATTTCTAACCATTGCTAAAATATCATGTCTGAAACATGAACAATAGTTGTAAATGCACACAACACACACAATGCACATATTATTTCGACTAACATTATATATCAGATTATATCTTTTGCCCCCAGTTCCTTCAGGACTCTGGGATGTATTTCATTAGGTCCCATGGACTTGTATATCTTCAGGTTCCTCAGTCGATCGTGCACTTTATCTTCATTTACAGTGGGATGTCTTTTCCTCTTCCATATGCCTACTTTTCCCTTGGACATGTCTGCTTAAACCTTCTGAAGTGAAAGGTACCACAGACGAGAGGGGATGAAACTTGAAAATTGTAATGTTGCCTTAAAATAATGTCAAAACTCATAATTATTGGAATTAAGGTCTTGTTCTGATTTTAATATTTATAAAGATAAAACTTCTTGAATGCTGGAAATCAAAGTAACAATTAGTTAGAAAATTTGAAGTTAACAAGCCAAGAAAGAAAAAACATAGATTAAAAAATAGAGTTCTATTGTAAATCTTGTTCTGAGAGATTTGTTTAGACGTTTTGAAAATATCTTTCAAGTTTTAATCAAAGTTGGGATATGAGAAAAGAAGGAAACAAGTCCATATAAATTCTGTCAGTTTCACTGGCACCTCAAGAGATTACGACTGTTTACCTGCCTGCAACAACTGTCACATCTGTGTGTCATAGTAAAATGATAAATCAAAGACATCAGAAGTCTCTCAAAGAGCTTTATATTTTTGCAATGTGAAATGTTTGTTTTGTCAATATGAAGGTTATTGTGCTTTTACTTCACACGGGTTTTTTTTTCAGATTTGGCAGACTAGTTCTAGTTAGATTTAAAGCATGGTGCTTCCTCTAAACCTGTGAACAGTAACACTTGTGTTACTTTCCACAGCAGTAAGATTTACTGCCCTGGACTTACTGTTTGTTTATGGCAGAACGTCTCTCCTCATGCAGCAAAATAATTCTTACAACACAGTAAGAATGGCATGAAACCTTCAGTATTTTTTTGAGTCTTAAAGAGTTCCCGGCAGGGTTTCAGCATCAAGAATAAAACACTACTAGTTTACTGGTAACCCCAACTCCAAGGGAAGCTACTCAAACCAATAGGAAAACATAAAAAACCAAACTAACTCAATCTACCTGTTTCCATGTTTTAGAGTAGGTCCTACCCACAGGGTCAAGTCTTTTTCACCTATGGCCCTAACAGATGGAGTAACCTTGGATTTCTTGCCTTTGAGTTACGTTAACAAGCATTATGACCATAATAATTTTGTCATACAAGCTGACCTAGTGTCATAACCATCTTTAAGTCTTCATTATATATATAAAGTAAGAAAGAAGTCAGCCATTGCAAAAGAGCATGTTTCAGAAAGAATAAAGGTAAACAAAGACAGTATAAAGGCTTATTAGGCAAAGAAGAGAAGAGGTGGAAAAAATACTCTAAAAAAAATATACCATTCTCAATGACTTTTTCCTGAAAAGAAAAAACAAAAAAGCCAAAGACCCCACCAAATTTTAGCATAGTAATTATGATAGACATGTTAATACAGCTGAAAGATTTATGCAGCTTTAGTGATTCATAAAGAATTTTCATAACCAATTCACATCAATTTTTGCTCAACTTTTCAATTAAAAATGATGAAATTAATTCAAGTAATTTTATATTGAGCATTTTGCCCTACATTTTAGTCTGTTAGGGACACTTTTCATGATGAAATTTATCCTATTCAAACCACTGATTCAGCAATTTAACTTTTATACAAGTTAGTGTCATGAAGTGCGTTTATTTATTTATATACTTTAAGAGCAGTTGAAAAATTACTCCTCCATAATACTGAACTGAGACCATTAGCTATACATTGTATATTAATACTTGTTAGTCATTATGTGAGGGTGGTGAGGCACTGGAACAGGTTGCCCAGAGAAGTTGTGGATGCCCCATTCCTGGAAGTATTTAAGGCCAGGCTTGATGGGGCTTTGAGCAACCTGCTCTAGGGAGAGGTGTCCCTGCCCATGGCAGGGGGGTTGGAACTCGATGATCTTCAAGGCCCCTTCCCACTCAAACCATTCTATGATTCTATGATTCTATGATTATTCCATAAAATGTGAATAAAGAAATGCTAATAAAGAGATAAAGACAACTAGTTGTGACTTCAGGAAGCATTGGATCAAGTAAATGGAAAGGATTTTCTCTAGTGACTAAGAGTGAAGTATTCTTCTTCACATTACCTTAAAATAAAAATTAATACAAAATAAGCCAGAAACCCATTAATGGGATCAAGAGTAGAGGAGCAGACACAAGAGAAAAAGAGAATGGTATAATGCCCCAAAAGGAAATAATATGCACTATTCAGAAATAAAGTAAAATATTCATAGAGAAAATCTTAGAAATATGACCATCAAAATTTATTAATAAAAAAAGTGTTTGCTAATAAAACATAATATAATTAAGATTCTAGTCAGTCACATTTTTTGTAAGGATTTTTCTTTGATACATAAAAAAGTCTGTTATTGATCCACACAGGATGTTATTTTCAACACGAATTTTCCCCTGTACTAAAAAAATCTGAAATTGTTTCCTATTTTTTTCTTTCCACTTTTAAATGCTTAATACCAGTTTTTAATTTTAAAAATAAAATTAATTATTTTATTGAAGTGAAGGAATAATTGAATTTGCTGAATTGAGATGTATTTCCACTCAGAGGAGAAATTAAATAGATACAAACTAAAAAAGAAGAAGAAAAACCAAAAAAACCCAACTTCTTTTGTTGAAGAGTAGGGATCAAAAAGAAAACAATGTCTGCTCAAAGACTCAAAGCTTTGACCTAGCCATGCTATTTTTTTTCTGAACTATTCTACTAGTACTCATATGAGATATTTGCAAACTCCCATACACTTCCCTTAAATCAAAGCTATGCTCATTAAAAGGAGTTTGAAAAAACAAACTGTGATTATATAAATGTATAGTACTCCAGTCAACTGACATAAAAAGTCCATTACTGTGTAAAAGTGAATATATTAATTGACGTTTAATGAATTAGAAGAAATAGTGAGGGTTTTTTTCCTACTATACAGTGTAATCACACTGACTAATATGTCTTTAACACCCCCATAGAGAATCTTTTTTTTTTTTAAGCCAAAAATTTCTGTTAGAAACAGTAGACACAAAATTAGATGTTGAATGTCTTCAGACTTTACGTACTGGTAACATGTGTAGCGTTTTATTTAGCTCTGCATAGATAATTATTTGAAAAATAATGAAAATTTAGATATGAAAAAATGATCATAAAATGTTAATTCCACCTTTCTTCTTCCACTAACCTCAACTTTCCTTTTTTTTTTTTCCCATGGACCTAGCAGATATATGTTAAAAAAGAAAAAAAAAAAACTAAATGCAGATTCACGGTTTGAGAAGGCTAAGGATGATATTCTGCAAAAATATAGAGGATGCTGTACAAAATGTAATTCGATGTTAATGGGACAACATTAATGATGTCAAGTACCTCCAATTTCTAATCAAATCTTTATGTCTCTGAAAGCAATCACACATTCTGCAAACTTGATGTGGAAAAGTAGTTCTTGTAAGGACATCACAATGGAGCTAGTGTTTTTTGAAAGAATGGAGAAAAGCACTTTCATCTTGACACTGTAGGCTACCTTGAGAACAGGTTACAAAGCAAGCACTATCAATGGTATGAATCAATAAAAGAAAAATCGATAGGGAACAAGACACATTGCCCTTGCATTATAAGCCTCCATTTCTTGTGTTCTGAGTACACATTAATTGATCCAACAGTACCTATTTATGAACACCAATTTTCACCATCTGTAGAAAAAAAATCAGCCTTGTTTTCTGAGGTCAAAACCACAGAATGGTAGTTCATAGCACTAAGGAACTGCAGAGTGTGCTGGCTTACAGCAGAAAGATGCAACTCACTTTTTTAAAATATTACTATTGTCCTATTATATGAAGCTATTCTGCATTAGAAGCCTCATTGTATAAAATAAAATGCACTGGTAACCCAAAAGAAATAGATAACTTTTGCCATAGGACTATATAATCTATTGCCCATGCTGTTGTCCTACATCAAAAATTTTGATTGAAATCCTTTCAACATATATACATTGAGTATTTTTTAATTAACTTAGAAATATAATCCATTTCTAACTACAGAATTGAAAACCACAGTAAAATAATACACAAAACAAAACTATGTCTACAGTATATTGTGAAGCAGTGAACAGCTGCCAATGCCATGCATGCTTGCATGGACATGGTAATAATGTCAGGATGCTTGATTATTCACTGAGGTGTTTTCTCACAGTTGAGGGAAGATTGTGACCACACTCACATCCCTGTCCTCCTGACTCGTTTGGTGTGGTTATAACAACATGTTTGATTTATTGTGGCGATCTAGTTATGATGATCAATCACAGGGCTGCCCCACGCATACCCCCAGACAACATTGCTTACACAGTTGTGTACCTGCTCTGGTTTGAGACAAAGCAGAACCAATTTTCTTTTCAGCAATTTAACTTTTCAGTGAAGCCTCTTTTAACTGTCTGATATCAATGGCATATTTTCAGACAGTACCTGCTTCTAGCACATGAGATCTGATGTTTATAGTTAATGCCAAGGGATAGTATAGAGAAAGGCTCTTGCTTATACTTACTGTTATAACAGCTAAGGTCAGCTAACTTTGTTTTTTGCCCCATTGGAGGGCTGGAAGCCAAAAAGCATGGAGGAGTTGTACCTTCAGGGAGGAGTGGACAGGACAGGTAGCCCAAAATTGACCAACAGGGTATTCCATCCCATCTACATCATGTTCAGTATAAAAGTTGAAAGATCAAAGGGTCAGCCCTCCTTTCTTTGATGACAGTGTCCAAGGGAACAGACTCCATCTGTTCATCTGTCTTTGATCCCGAGCTGTGCATTCCAAAAACCAGTTCCTGAGTTCAGCTCCTGTCCATTACTGAGTCCAGTCTTGGACTTTTGCAGTGCCTGATCATCATCCTGGGAGCTCAACTCTGGTTTTGTATATATTGTATATATATCATTATTTTTTATTAATATTACTATCTTTTTCTTATTATATTATTAATATTTAATTAAAGTGGTTTAGCTTCTTTTCAACTTATGTCTCTCTTTCTCTCTTTCATGCTTCTCTCATTTGGGTTAGAGAGCATGACATTCATTTAAATGACCAGAACAGCCCAAACCAGGCAGTACCTCATTATTCTTTATCCTGTTTCTTGGCCCTCCTTTTCATCATCTTTGTAACTCCCATTTTTCACCTCAGTGTCGTACCTGCATTAATAAGCAGCCTGCCTTTAGTTAATAAAAGCCCATTTAGTCCTAGTTTTCCTAAATCCATACTGAAACTCAGTATTTCTACATTACTTAGGTAATCCTGGCTCTATATGATACAACTGATGCGGTCACCTAGGTACTGTTAGTGTTGTAGGGTTGTACTCTAAAAAAGGTCTCCAATGCTCCCCTCCAAGTATCTCTGCAGTTTTGGAATCTGACATATCACTCCTACTTAACCACCAATGAAATCAAGCAATCCCTTCCTGAATTACCTGAAAGTGTAATAGGCTTCCCATCCTGTCACTTAAGCCCAGAAAGTTTTCACATCATATCCAGCACTTTCCCTCTTCATTTAGCTTAACCTCAGGCCAAAATGTAGTAATTGGACTAGGCATTTGTTTGCAAATGTGTCCTGCAAATAAGCCACGTGCAAAATAGAAAAGCAAATACTAAGTGAAAGTTGTGGCTTTGAAAATAATAACTTCAGGGAAACAGGAAAACATTTACATTATTTCTAAGAAATGTGTTTATGTGTTTACCTTGTCTGAATACATATTCTGAGATAAAGAGTGATTGCTAAAAAAAGTAATAAATACAGGCAAGTAGTGGACTGAATGAAGAGTACCCATGATCACAAATACCATGATCAGAAAGGAGCAGCCCTTTACTGTAAATATGCTGTTTAGTCAAAAATAGGAAATTCATATAAAGCCAGTATTTTAGAAGGAAAAACAATAAAACATAAAAAAAAAAAAAAAATCCATTGGTTTAGAGTGACCCAGACTGAGCACCATTAGTTTCAAAAAGCAAGAGACCTAGTTGTCTGCCATAGTACGGTGACTATAAAACCAGTCTGTTACATGAAAACAGTGTAGGGAAGATTATAAGGCTGTTTCTCAACATTGCCTGTTAAATTATCATGAATGATATTATAACTAAAATGAAACACAAGAACTGTATAATTTCAACCATTTCCTGTTATTACATTATTCCAAGAAGTCCATTAAGAGGGTAAGCAGCCTAAATCCTAAATTTTACATAAGTTACACCTAACTCATCATCTAAAGCTAGAATACCGTCTTTGATTTTTCTCAGTGATTCACTTAGTAATTCATAGCATAGATCATACAATCACACACCAATTTATATTACAGCAACTAAATTCTAGAAGTTGGGTTTTCCAAGAATTCACTGCTATCTTCAGCTGAACTGGAATTGCATTTTCCTGAAAAATATACAATATTGGCTACATTCATATCTTTGGACACATTATCTTGGTTCTGAATACTCTAGCATTTTTCCAACATCTTGTGATTCTTCTGGGCTACATCAGAAAAAAATCACTAGTATGGTTGTTTGATGGCTCTTTAATCATCACCAAAACAAAACTGCATTGGATTTCATAATTATCCAAAAATTTGAGCCTATATATGCTACGGATAGCGTGAAGAAATTACCAAAAATGTTACCAATGACAATACATAAACATGACAGCAATAAAAAGACTTCATAATGTCTAAAGCAATAGCTAAGAAAGTGGGATGATAAAATCATAAGATTTTCATGTATAAGACAATTCAAAGTTTGAAGAGAAAACCTTCCTGGATAAGTGTATTGTGTTTTTGTGGTAAGATTTTGGGAGGAGGGGAGTGGGGAGGTGGGCTGTAGGGGTGGCATCTGCAAGAAAACAGAAAGGGTTGCCCCCATGTGAGACAGAACAAGTTCCAACAGGCTCTAAAACAGACCCACCACTGTATACAGCTGAGCCCATCAGAGAAACTGATAGAGCCTCTGTGATAACATATTTAAGAAAGCGTTAAAAAGGCTGTGCATCACCCATGAGAGAGGAGTGAGAAAAAAAATAAGTAAAAAAACCTAACAACTGAGTTCAACTTGTGTTCAAACTCTTGTCCTTAAGAAACTCATTTGACTTTGTGACTAGTTTTTCCCACTCATTCAGTATTGGAAGTATGGAATGGTTCCAAAGAATGTTTCAGTCATATTTATATACACATAGATATGTGGTATTATCTATCGATAGATGTAAATAAAGAAGAAACCAGGTTATATTTGAAGAATAGAAATCTTGCTTGAAATTTCAAAGATAAATCAGAAATATTTTACTTTCATCAGTATTGCTGTATTTGAAATCTGAATAAAATTCCTGTTCTCTGTATATAATGCAACCTTCTCTATTATTCTCATGTTAATTAATTTCCAAGTTTAAATGCCTGATGGAACCATTTTGCACTGAATGATTTACTGTGCTTAGTATTTCCACTATGTCCTATTCAAAGAACCACCAACCTAGCTTTCTTGTGTTGAGCAATATTGTGAAGAAATGCAAAATATAGAATATTAAGATATACTCATCAGGAAAATGACAGTTTTGCTGTGTTATCTAGAACTGGTCTGTCACTTTCACCAAGCAGTAGAAACATCTAGAAAGGGTATATAAAATAGTTTTTTCCCCACTAAAGTTAACTGGAAGACGGGAGCATGGGACCAGAAGACAATCTTTCTGTATCATAATATGTAAAAAGATAATGGAAAAGCATTTCCAAAAAGCTCAGAGAGAATAAAGCACAGCCTATCAACACTAGAAGTTTTTCCACAGGTAAGCAACTCTTTAGCAAGACTGCACAGGAGAAAGGGAAATAAAATAGCTCAGCAAAGACTGAGCCAAAGAGCACAAAAGAGTTCACTGTTAAAAGTGCACTATATTTTCAGCTAACACAAACTAATATCAGCTTAATATAGTACCAATGACTTTGATGGGCCAGTATTCGTAGATTTATTCTATCTGAGAAAGCAATCCAGAAAGAGTATTGAAGTATAAGAAGTGTTATATTTTCTTTTTACTTAGAGGAAGAGGTAGATTGCCATTTATTGCCAACTGTAGAACAAGCATAATACTCAGACTTAAATAGAAAAAAGAAGTATTTCTGCTTTTAGTCTTTTAAAACAAAAACAAACCCAAAAAATCCCCACTTCTCTTAGTGTAGAATATTATAAAAGTGTATTCCGATGTGTGACCAGTAAAACAAGCTGAGATTTAATTTTATTAGAAAAAGCCTGTCTACTTGATTAAACCATGGCTTTATGTTAGTAACCCATCAGCAGAAGTTGTAAATTATTAGAGTCCTGCCTCTTCTGTTCCCACATTTGCGAATCCTGTAGAAAAGATTACTATCCTTGTTCAATTTCATTTCTGTCTCACCTTACTGTAACCTACATACCCTGAAATGATCCACTGAAATAAATAAAAAGATGTTTGTGTTTCACTCTTAAAATGGCTTGTTGCACTCGTTTGGTTTAGAGCAAGGCCACACAGCTGAATCAGCACACCTGAGGGTGTCATAAAATCTTGCAAAGGATGGGGAGAAAAATATCTTAAATTAGATCCTTCTCCAGTGGAATGGTAATGGAGAATGGAAGCCACTAACAGAAAGAAATTGGACCATGTCACAAATTCCACGTCTTTTACAGCTGTAAGAAAGCAATCAAATTCCTCTACACGTATCACTTCCCCAGCTGACTCAGCCTGTATATCCTGGAGGTAGAAAGCAATATAAGGAAGCAGAATCTTCACTACTTTTTGGTATGAATCATTTCATAGGATCACCAATATTGAGTATGTCCTGGGGTCTCAGTTTTTAGAGTGATCATACAGCTCCTGTTCAGATTTTATACACAGATCACAGAAATTTATTTCTGATACACTGAAGTAGTAAAGTTTTTCTATTTAGAAGAAGCCATAGATTTTCAAAATAATCTCAAACCCACTGGAAAAAATGTGTCTAATTGTACATATGGTATAAGTTTTTTCATGTCCCTGTCATGTACCTAATGACAGTAGTCAGACTTTTTTGGAAGACTGAACCACTACTACCTTAAGTTAGAGGAAGAAGAAATTGTGTAATCTATGCACATAATCATACTACAGAAGAAAGATATATCTCTCTATATATGATGTGCCTCAGGCAATATTTAAGCTGCTTCTTCAGTCACTTCCTACAATATAGTTATCACAGTTAAAATATATTACCTGTAGCATATATATATCTTTGGACACTGCACTCATTCTTTCAAGATAAAGAGGGAGGATAGCCCTTAACAGTTTAAAACAGCTTGCCAAAATATCACCTAAAGCAGTGGGATTCAAATCTAATTATATATTTGACAGGCTTTAGAAACAAATGGAAATTGTCCCAAGAATGTTGACAAGTACAAGATAAGAAAGGAGAGCTGTTCTATAATGATTAGTAGCCATACTCATGAATTTCTTTCAGATTAGATATCAGCTTGGAAAATGCTCATACCATATTTTTAAGATATTTAGACAATCCAGAAAATGAATTTTTGAAACTAAAATAAGACACAATTTCATAAAATGCGTGTCATGACTTTTTCAAATGAGTATGTGTTAAAGCAAATCCTACAGACATTCAGTTTCATATTGTGCCCTAAGCATACACTTGAGAAACACTGGCACCACTATCACAGAATTTTTATCTGGTACATAAATGGAAAAACTGCAACCGAGGTTCTTAGATAGAGAAAAATTCTATCAAACAATTATTTAGGTAGCTTTCCATGCAATTTAGAGATTCTTAGGAGGGTTTACAGCTCATCTACTGTAAAAATAATTCTGAGTCACTTAAAAAAAGTGAATCTTAGATTTCACTCATTAATTGCCACAGAATCACAGAATGGTTGAGGTTAGAAGGGACCTCTGGAGGTCACCTGGCCCAGCTCTCCTGCTCAAGCAGGACCCCCTAGAACCACTTGGCTAGGACCATGTCCAAATGGCTTCTGTACATCTCAAAAGGTGGAAACTCCACAACCTCCCTGGGAAATCAATGCCAGTCTTCAGTCACCCTCACAGTAAAAAAGAGTTTTCCTGATTTTGAGGTGGTCTGTCTTTGTGTTCCAGTTTGTGCCCACTGCCTCTTACTGTGGTCTCTGAGCACCACTGAGAATAGCCTAGTTCCATCAAGTGTCATGGTTTAACCCCAGCCACCAACTAGAACCATGCAGCTGCTCACTCACTCACCCTAGCCAGGATGAGGGAGAGAATCAGACGAGTAAAAATGAGGAAAAACTCATGGGATGAGACGAAGGCAGTTTAATAAGTAGAGCAAATGCTGACACACAAGCAAAGCAAAACAAGACATTCATTCATTGCTTCCCATTGGCAGGCAGGTGTTCAGCTATCTCCAGGAAAGCAGGGCTCCATCACTTTTAATGGTTTCTTGGGAAGACAAATGTCATAACTCTGATTGTCTCCCCCTTCCTTTTTCTTCCCCTCAGCTATATATACTGAGCGTGATGTCACATGGTATGGAACATAGACACAGTTGGTGTCAGGTGTCCCAGCTGTGTCTCTGCCCAACTTCTTGTGTATCCTCAGCCTACCCACTAATAAGGAGATGTGAGGAACAGAAAAAGACCTTGCCCACTTAGCAACAACTAAAAACTTCAGTTTCCCTTCTTCATTTTCATGGTTCCTAGAAACCTTCTTTGTAAGAATTATTTCAAATTATATATCAATCAAATAAACAAAAAGTAAGTTTCCAATTTTTATTGAAAACAATTTTCATTTATGAAATAGCAAGTTTTTGTTCTGGTAACTTACACAAGTTAAGAATCTAGTTGGCTATATTCAAGTTTGAAGGATCACTGCTTTCAACCATGTACTGGAGGTTTCTTCAAGCCTTTGCTTCCATTTCTACATCCTCATTTAGTCTTTTCTCACCAGAGAATACATCTGCAGATTTGTCCTGAAGTCTTCTCACCTTCTCTGCTTGACTTAATTTATCATAATTACTGTTAAGAAGAATGAACTAAGAATGAATTAATGTTAAGAAGGACATCATGAAGCATCATGAACTGTTTAAGAGCCTGTAGTTCTACATGTGCACCAACACAAGAAGAGTGCAGAAAAAACACCTTCCTTTTACACTTCACGTTTGTAAGACAGAATCAAGTTCTTTGACATGCTGAGGGGAAAATTAAAGGAAAAGATTTTTGAGAGATGCTCAATTAAATAACATGCTGCTTTCATTATTTTATTCCCCTATGTATTAAAAGGTTCCCAGAAAGACTACTGAGGTCAATAAAGAGTTTCTGTTACTGCTAATGTTTGCAAAGCTGGTTCCATGAAGAGAAGAAACTACTTATACAACCCTAGTGTGTTCTTAACCTTCTTTATTAAAAAAAAAAAAAAAAAAAAAA
>VZRU01020782.1:61142-109349 GCA_013398155.1 Pedionomus torquatus
AAGGTTTTTAAAACCTTAAAAAAAAAAAAAAAAAAAAAAAAAAAGAAATCTAGTATCCACTCAAACTATTTGTAGGAATAAATGTGGGCAAGCACCTCTCAGATATTAATTTGTGGGATGTCTCAGAAACACTTCTTTTTATTAGATATTGGTGATCTCAGTGCAGAATGAAAGAGAATTCTTCAAATAAGACAATTTTAGAACGTAATGTTGAAGAATTGTATTTTTTCCCTTGTCATTAGATATGAAAAGTTATAGTAGAAGTATGTATCAGAAAACCTCTAAGCCAGAGCTTAATAACATTAGAGATTTTTGAAAAAGAGTCACCATATACTTTCCCTGTTCGTTTATTTGCTGATAACTTACTGACCACAGTCAGACAAAAATTAATATGTTAGAGAGTTCTTTTTTAAGATACAAAAGTATCATTTCAATTCAACAGACAACTGCTTTAAATCCAGTACTGTTTGACTTTTGAATTAATGACATACATTATGACTTTTGATTATGATTATGAAATTTGATTATTATGTTCAGTAGGGTGAGGCTAGAACATCACATCATAGCATAAAGTTAAAGAAAGAAAGAAAGAAAAGAAGTAATTCCATAAGGACAAGGTCTTTCACACACATAAATAGAATGCATTGAAGAAATACATGATAGGAATAATTGGATAAATAGGTTTACAAAGCTGCAGAGTATAGTGCATGACAATGTAAAGAGGGGTTAGCCATGCTTAAGCAGTTTATCTTAGCAATTGAAAAAATAGTAAATATCAAAGTTAGCTGTAGAAATAAAGACATGTAGGATAGTTATTAATCTACAAGCAGTAATACTCCCTTACCTGAAATACCTTGCTTGCTTTGACCATAGCTCTTTAAGAAAGAAGATGACCAGGGAACAACAAGAGACGAGCAATGAAAATGACTAATGATCAAACTAGAAAACACAGTCATCTTGAAGTACTGGAAGATGTAGGTTTGTTGAATTTAAAAATTACCATTAAAATTGTCTTCAAATACAGAAATAATAGGCATAAAAGGAAGGAATCAGAATTTGGTCATGGAAGACAGAGAAAACCGGGATGATGTATAATAAATACATTTGTCCATGTAAGACACAGACCACTTTGAAACTATAAATAACAGCAAAAATGTATGTATATAGAAGTATATGTAATCACTAAGCATTCTGTTCTTGAGCTCTTTACTCTTGAAGGTTTCTGTACTCTGGGCACAGTATTTCAGAGGTCTATACTTGCCTTCAAAAGTGACAGAATGACTGGGTTAACTTTCCAACCTTTCTTGAATATTTTCAGGAGATCAGAAGCAATATAGTCTGAAAAGAATTATAAGGATTATCAAGGTTTCCTTTTCTTAATCTACTTTGTCTCACTATACAAATAAACCATTTAAAATAGAATGCTTTAAACATTCAGACCAAAACATCCCAGCTTCATAACATCAATCAAAATAATAAACTTGTTTTCATAATTCAGCATAGAAGAAACCAATTATCTTCCAGAAACTGTTGTAAACATTTAAGTCTTATGTAATACTAATCCCACTGGATTCAGCTTTTTTAGTTATTAAGAGGTTGCAATTATTCTATATTAAATATTTATAAATTATGATTTAACACTTAACTAAAGAGATAGGGAAAAATTTCCTTGCACATTTCTAGATCATACTTAGTTGAGATTAAATGGTGTAGAGCATTATTATGTACTTAACACACCTTTGTGAAGAGTTGATTAGTGAGATAAAATTTTGTGGTAAATTCCTTAGTCCTGCTCAACTGGAAAAGTAAATACATGTTTATGACAAAATACACACTTCCATCCACTTACTTTTCTACCAGTTGTAACAAAGTGACTACAAATTCAGAACAGGATTGTGCAAGAAAAAAGATCCCTAATCTCTTTAACATTTCTGTGTATTTTTACTTTAGCATTAAGTAGAAGTTAAATATATGCTTAAGTAACATGTTAGCTTAAGGACTACAAGAGGAACCCTGAGGAATTTTAGTGATACTTCTTATTTCATGCTGTTCGTAACTTACTGTTCATCATTTTCACTATGTTTTCATTACAAGCCACTCCACTATTTTCACTAGAAGCAAAACAACAATTTTCAGTGGGAAAAGATTCTATAAAAGCTGAAAGAAAAACATTTAAGTGAAAGTGATTGGCAGCTGTGAACTAAACTAAATTTATAAAACCAAACATGCAAGGTTAGCTCAGAGGAATTGTACATCCATGCAAGCTTTAAAAAGTTTATTACTTAGCCAGAATATTTTAACTACCTATTCCAGCCGTTAAGAACATTGAAACAGCAGAATAAATATATTCCCCATAAGAAGGTATAAGCTTTTCAATGTATCAATTAAATATGTAGCTGTGCAACAGAATATAATTTACCTTAATTCTATACTTAGCATTTAGGATGTGTTAAGTTGAAAAAACAATGCAATATTATTGACAAGCATTCTATGATCTAAATTTAGTGGCTAACTGATTTTTAAATTAACTAGATGAACTGTATAAAGCAAGTGATCTCATATTGTAAAAGGTTACCTCAAGATAGATGTGTTTAATTCCTTTTAGATATGAAAATTAGATACGAAAAGGTCACAGAAATGCTTAAACATAATATAATCAGGTAATTAAGTCAGATAATTCAGATCATCATTGAGTGATTAAAATTCACACTAGTGATACCTGATTAAAATAAATATTTTTTGATCTCTATATAATTGCCTGCTACGGTGAAACAACTAGCTCAGTGGATGAGGGGAGAGCTGTGGATATGATCTGCCTTGATTCCAGCAAGGCATTTGATCTGATCTCTCTCACAGTTTCCTTGCTAATGAGCTGGTAAGGCATGGACTGGACAGATGAATAGCAAAATTGGTGGAAAACTAACTTAACTGCTGAGCTCAAAGGGTGGTGGTACTTAGTGCCTTGAAATCAGATGAGTGAAGTTCCTTGGGTCAGTACTGTCTCCAATACTGTTAAATATCTTTATATGTAATTTTTTAATTGTATCTTAAATTAATATTAAATTGTAATTTAATAATTTAATATTGTATTTTTTAATTGTAATGTAATCTAGATGTCAGGATTGAATACACACTGACCAAGTTTGTAGATGACAATAGATTAGGAAAGGAAGTAGATAAGGCAGAAGACAAGAGTCATGACTCAGAGTGACCTCAGCAGACTGGAAGACAGACCAGCAAGAATTGCATAAGATTTAACAAAATAAATATGAAGTCCTGTACCTAGGACTGAATGATTATAAACTCTGCAAATATAAGCATGAGACTGATGGCTGAGAGGCAGCTCTGATGAAAAGGTCCTGGGATTCTTGGAGGACACTAAGCTAACAGGAGCAACATGAGCCAGTGGCGTGCTCCAGTAGCAAGGAAGGGTGACAGCCTCCAAGGGACCATTTGTAAGAGTGTATCAGCAGCCTGTGGGATATGATTATTCCATACCACTTGTCACATGGTGTGCCATGCCTGAAAAGTAAACTGTTATGATCCTCCTAGTTTAAGAGAGACATTGATAAACTAAGAGTCTAGCAGAGGACTACCAAAATGATGATAATACTTAGGAACTTGATTTATGAGGAAAAGAAGTTGAAGGATATGAGTCAGCCTTAAGAACAGAAAAGTCAGAACTAGTGTGGATCAGAGGGAACCTTACTCCAGTCATACTCTTTCATTAAGGAAAAGGTAGGAAACTCTGGAAATCATCTAGTCTAAAGTCATACTTAAATCAGGACCTGGTTGCTTAGATCCCTGAGGATCTAAGGGATCTAAGGATGGAGATTCCACAGCTTTGCTTGGCAATCTGTTCCAGCATTTCAACACTCTTACAATTATTTCTTTATCTATAGGTAGAATTTTCCTTTTTTTTTTTTTTTAATTATTTCTTGCCATTATATCTCCAAGAAAAGTCTGCTTAGCCATTTGAAGACAGAAAAAGATTTTCCCTTATCCTTCTCAAGACTGAGATAACTCAATTCTCTGAGCCTCTATCTGTACATCATGTACACTGAGCTCCTAACCATGATGGTGTCTCTCAACTGCACTCCAGTCAATATCTTTCTTGTAAAAGGGGACCCAAAATGAGACACAGTACCCTGGATGTGACCTTAAAGGAACCAAATAAAGGGGAAGAATCACTTGTCTTGACCCATTGGCTTAAAAAGTTTTTGTTTTCTCTTCCTAATCGTCTTTTCATCACCATGTTCCTGGTCCAGACATAGGAGTTTATTTGTTCCATAATCCTCACAGGGACCTAAATTAACCTGACCATCTGGAAGCTATCTGGATCCTCCTCATCCTTCTTCAAGGTGGATTTGGGTTATTTTTGCACTCATCAGGAATGTCCCGTGATTACTGTACCCTTCCAAAATTCAACAACAGCAGGCTTACAATGATATTTGACATCTCTTTCAGAAACCTTAGAGAACTGCCATGTGATCTCATCTCCAATTTACTTATATAAACCCTGTCTTTCTCTGCTGTGGATAACGCTTCATTCCTTAACCAATTCACTGCTTCAGTCTTTTCCACTCAAACACTGTTTCATTATTTCTCCATAATTTCTTCTTCATAAAACCAAATAATAAATTACTGATGTGTGGGTTTTGTTAAAAAAAAAAAATCTTACTGTTCACTCCACACAGACTATTATAAATTATTCCACCATGACCTTAAGGCCAAGCCTTTTACATTAGGTAAAAAATAGTCATATTAATAATACCTGTAGATTAATTTGTGGGCTCTGGGGTTGTTTTTTTTTCTAGCATGCTATGTAATCATACAAGGGTACACTTAGGAAACTGTTTTATTGTATTGACCATTGTTGGTTTGCAACAGAGAAAAAGCTCAATTTATCAGCAGCCTTCACAAATAAAGAAACAATTTTGAAGCTTGTTGTGG
This sequence comes from Pedionomus torquatus, assembly GCA_013398155.1. Classification (NCBI taxonomy): domain Eukaryota; kingdom Metazoa; phylum Chordata; class Aves; order Charadriiformes; family Pedionomidae; genus Pedionomus; species Pedionomus torquatus. Next base: position 66,096 of record VZRU01020782.1, read on the forward strand.
CTCTAGAAAGTATCAACACCAATATCTTCTGACTCTTCATAGTCTCTCAACTGATTAAAGTCCAGTTGGGGATCTGCTTCAATTGAGTATTTCAGTTCCCAAACACAGACGCATAATTTTGTCATAAAACACAGTTTTCTTAAAAAGATAACCTGCATGAACTGTTTTAAGTATATTTAATACTTAAGAAGAGGGTTGGTTTTTTTGGTGGTTTTTGGGTTGGCTTTTTTTGTTGTTGTTGCTTTTTTTTGTTTTTGTTTGGTTTGGGGTTTTTTTTTGTAACTCGGAGATTGAGTTATTAATTATAAAGTAGGAAACAAACTGAAGACTGACTATTTAGCAATTGCCTTACCTGAAGTTGCCTTGGAAAGATGCTCTCAAGTTCATATTCTTTTATTTCTTCAGCATTTTCACTCTTGTTTTTATGTATTTATATTCTTGTTTGCCAATTCTCTCTTTCCAGTAGGAATTAAATTTAAATGATTTACATATCCCAAATATATCTACTCTGATTCACTTTGTTGTTCCACCTCCTCTCTCCTGTCTTTTGTTTATCTCTTGTGTTGATCTTTTTCCCAAACCTTTTTAATGTAAATGAAACATTCAGTACTTGGCCTTAGGGCTGATTCATTGAAAATTAAGCATTCTGTTTTATCAGGGGATGAAGGAGGAATGATACAGTCTTTTCAAGACTGTTACAATATTTTATAAATCGTGTGTTTTAAGAGGCATTTACTTTACATAGATATTGTGAAATTCAGAGTCTCCATAACACATTTACTTTTCCACTGAGATTTTATACTGAGGATTAAATAACATGCATGACAAATACTAGTTACAGAATTACAGAACACTCTTTTTAAGCTCTCTCTCCTGTTTTGTTTTCTGTACTTTTCCTGCATATCACAAGTTTTACCAGTCCCCCCAAAACAAACAAACACATAAGTCATCAAAATTAAACATTCCCTGATGTCTTTCTGGAGGAGAATGTCCCCCTTCAGATTATTCCCCCACTTGTATAACTGAGTTCCAGGAAGGGCGTGATCTTATAACTCTAAACAAGAGAGGCAAATCTGAGTAAGATAGCCCTAAGTAGTCAACCAATTTCCCTTTTTAATTAATTTACTTTTCAGAGACTCTAGTCCTGACTGTGGCTATCACCAGCCTCACTCAACTTTATGACCAATGACAGGCAAGTGCTTATTTGCATGTATGCTCCTAGTGCTGAGTAAAAGGTACTTGCATGGTTATTACTAGAAACATCTATACCTGATTTAGTGATTCAGCTTTATTTGACTCTGCTTCTGTAATGCAACCTATAAGTATGCCAACAATCTTATTTCATTTTCCCCAAAAAACCTTTTGGAAAGGTCTTCCTCTTTTTGTCTTTTTAGAAAGACAATACATTGTGCTTTGCCACAAAATGTAAAATGATAAAAGCTTTCAAAAGAAAATATTATTTCTCTGCTTTTTTCCTATATCATATGGTAACTTCTCCCTGAAATCACTATCTGTACCATAATAAGACTTGAGTCAGTTGGCTAAACCCAAGCACTGGAGAAACAGAGATTAAAACCACACAAAACACCACAAGAAAGCTGAAAGAATACAATAAAAGATGACCTATAGCAGAAAACTCTGATTTGGTATGGATAGAATCTACCAGTCATTGTAAAAATAGCTTCATAGGAAAATATCTTTCACTTTTATAGTGTGGTTAGGGTAACAAGACCTACAATTGGCCTTTTTTTAAAAGAAAGTATTAGATATATATCTAACTGGGAGAGTTTTTGTTAAATTGACCAGGTTCTGACTTACACAAGCTGTACACAACCCCTCAAAACCCCCCAAAAAATCAAAACAAATACAACCTAACGTACAATGTTTACATCTACTTGCCATACAAAAAGTAGTGATTTCCAGTGGCCTGTGGGTTACATATATATAGCTATATCCAAAGAATTTCTGCATCATTAGAATCCAAGACTAGATCTTTGTGTGAAAATAGAAAAGGAAATAGTTTTCAACTCAGCAGCTTAATAACCCTGGTTTAGAATTGTTCTTTCACCTCTCCAAAATATTTCCTTTAACTAAGTGTTATGGTTTTGTTTTTTCCTTTTTTTGTCCCCTCCTGACTTAATGCAAATTAAACAAAAAATGGAGAAGCTATTTCTTAAAAATAAAAAGTATTTCATGATGAAATATAATAGTGTGCAATATATTCCTCTCACCTTTTGGATATGCATTTCATGATGACAGAATTTGTTCTTTGTGACCATTAAGAGTCTAAAACACCTGCTGGACAAAAAAAATATTATTTTTTATTTTTTTTTTTTATTTACATTACCTTTACTAAGCCAGGTTTCACATTTCATGCCTTGGTAGTTTGAAAGTTGCTTATTGCTCTGTTTTTCTTATCTCTAGGGAACATGTTGATAATTCCTGTCACTTATCTGTCTTCAAGGACCTCTGTACTGGATTTGTGTAAATTTATAACAGAGGATAAAATGCCTTTGTTTCATGCCACCAGAGAGCACTGTTGGATTGTTAAGATTTGGGTTTTTTTCTTTCTAGGTATTAGTTAAAGTAGTGAGAACCAGGGAGACAGATAAAACTTTGCTAAATATTCTTTTTTTCTTACCATATGACAAATGCCACCAGCATATAAGGTGTATTAAATCAGTTGGCCTTTTTTTTTGTTTATAGTTCTGCATTTTTTCAAGATTATTTTCTTTTAAATAAATGAAAAGACCAGTGTTCCCAAGGTTGCAGTTAGTGACAGAGTTTGTACCGTTACCTTTTGTAAATTTTACTTTGCTCACCAGTCCAGTGGCACAGCTGTGAGCTATATTACAGGACAACTGTGAAGATCATCTCTAGTTCCTTGTTCTGGGAAACAGAAAAATCATTCCTTAATGCCTCAGTAAAAAATATGACAAGTTGAAGGTCATGCTGCAAAAATACCTTGCCACTTTGCTAATAAACACACCCTAGCCCAAACCATCGATTCTTTCATTTTTACAGCTGATTATTACAACAATCACAGCAAAGCTCAGGAAATTGAGTTCAAGGAGAAAAATTTAAAAAATAAAAATTAAATGAACGAGGAGGAGGGTGGTAGCTTGGTTTTCTGACTTAAATTTCCACCAAAACCAAGAACTACAATGAAGAACCCAAATCTTTGACTGGTTAGAAAGTCATTCACTGTGCTTGCATCTAGGTATATGCATGTGTGTCTGTGGCTATGTATACATGTATATAGCCTTGCATGTAGTACATTGATGTATAACATATTTGTTTACATTTCTCTTAATTTATGAGGAAGCTAAGCACTTCTCTCTATGCAGGTATTTAGAAGAGGTTTTAAACTAAATTGACCAAATGCAGATTTGAGGCTTTTTTCATAATTCAAAAAGAATCCATTAACTTAACTACCAAAACTGCTTTACCTCTTGGTAATTCAGTTTTAGGCTTTAAAGACATTCTAGGATTTTTCAAAGACAGGAGAATCCAAGATTATTTAAGGTCCTATCTTATACTTAGATTCCAAAATTCACAGTTAACTTTAGGTGTCTATGTGCATTTTTATTTTGAAGCTCAGTGATGAAAAGAAAATGGAAAAATTGAAACAAACTTTGATTAACCAATTATGCGATTTCTAGTGCAAATAAAAAATAAAAAAAGTAAAGAAAAGCTTCTAAAATTTAAATGCGTTCTAGGAAAAAATGTCCCCTAGAAAGATACATCTCATGATTTTCTTACACCTAAAATTCAAGACACATTTGTTGCATAGTTGAATATTTCACGAGAATTCTACATTTCTTGTGGTACTTGGAGAAGACAATAATTCTAAAATGAACAATAATAAATTTCTTTATTCCATCCTTGATTATGTCTCAGCTCCCTAATTTTCATTTTAATAATGTAAGGAAATTTTTCTGAAATTCTGCTGTAATAATTCAGTATTAACAAGAATTTTGTCATCACATTGAAGCTTGGATATCAAAATGTATAACTATCATTTCTACTGATTATTTCTAAATTCTAGCCACAAGACACAATATCAAGCAAATCCATAGGTTTTTTGTTTTTTTTTGTTGTTGTTGTTGTGGGTTTTTTATTTATTGATTGATTGATTTATTGATTGATTGATTGATTGATTGATTGATTGATTTTCCACAGTATACAGCTCAGAGATGACAATAGAAAATGCATGTTTCCACAATATTAATTCTCGTCCTTGTCCTCCAGGCTGTACTTAGATAAAACGTGCATTGGAATTTTTGCTTGGTTAAGGACTTCAAGATATCAATATATTCAAATGAGAAATAGGACAAATGTGATAATCTTCTTAACCTGTTTTATTATTATTATTATTTATTATTGCAATCTTCTGCTATTGCAATTTTTTCATATCTATATCAGACATTATTTTCATATCTATATCATACATTATTTATATGTAAAATTTATTCTCATGCTCTAAAAATAAATAAAACTCAAAATACTGAAAAATATTGTCTGTAAATAACACTTCCATATAATATTTTTAATAACTTTATAATTAGTCTCTATAAGGATATTTTCATGGGAGTGAATTAGAACATGGAATGGGAGTAAAGGCAAGAAAAGGGGTTGAACTGGGAAGGTGGGTTTTTTTCTTAATTAATTTGATCCTTCTGTTTATTCATTTACTGCTCTGTGTCGTAAATGCATTGCTTCATGATACTAGGGCAATATCAGGGTTGCTTGTGTGAAGTTGAGCAGTTAATAGATAATTGAGAAACTTAGTCCACAATAAGCTTAACTGATATTGTATATATGTAATCCAAATTGAGAAACATTTTCTGTTAATCAAAGATCAAAATGATTGAATTATCTACTAGAGAATGAAAGAAGAAACAAGCAGAAAATATTATTTTGTGACTCAGAGACTACTCCAAATCTTGGAAAGCTTGCGTGTAGTCACTGACTACAATACAAATTTCCATGATGACCTTGAACTAGTTATTTGGGGTCAGATTTTTAAAAGGATTTTATATAACTGCAGCAGCAGTTTGGAATTTTTAAAAATCATGTAGGAGTTCAATTCCTCTAATGGAAAAGTAGAAATAATATAGCAGAAATAGTTTAGTTTGCAGTAGCAAATAAGGGTCAATAGACTTTATTTTTATTTTTGGACTAAAAAAAAATAAAAAAAATATTCGGAAGTTTATATTTCATGGTTCATTTTAATTCAAATTAGGAGCACAGCTTTTCCAACTGTGAATGTAATTAAACACTAGAATAATGCATCCAAAGAAGGTGTGGATTCTTCATCTTTTGACGTCTTATAAATGAAATCGAATACCTATTGAGAAGATATATTCTAATTCAAATGCAGTATTTTTATATCCACAATGCATCATTGGTTCAGTAATATCCACATTATTTAATTGACAAAATTTAACCCAGATAATATCAACATTTTTTAACCTTAAAATCTCTGTGACTGCAATATGGTAATGGGTGAAGTAGCACCAATATAAATGTTAAAATTTTGGTTATGCCTGTGACCAGGAGATTACAGAGTCCACATCTTTCCAGACTAATTGTGAAAATATAAACAGAGAGCTTGTGGTCAGTAGGAATTTTGATCAAAGTTTGAAAGATGCTGTTTTAATTTTGTGAGTTAAGAGAAAAAACATGCATTTCTTCAAAAATCCCACCCAACTGTGTTCATTAGAACTTCAGATAAGTAGTCCTATTTCATTTAAACAACATAACTGCCTACGCTACAGCTGCCATAATTCTTAAGTCTAGTAAGCTATTATCACTGGATGACAGTAGGCTTTACAAGTACATCCCACTGTTATGAAGCTATTTCTAAAGAAAGCTCACATCCTCTGACACAATTTATTAAAATTGTTGAAGTAATGTTCTATATTTTAAAGTTCAGCCATAGGTTATTCTACCTTCTCCTTTTTACCATGTGTCATTACAACATCTCTAATGTTAGTAACTCAGGTTTTAATATTCTCCCCTAGTAATTAATGACTTGTTCCAATAAGATCCCAACCCTGTACTGTTATAGTACCCTGTGGGATGGATAAGATTCCATTATAATAACTTCTTTTTCCATTCTGAAAATCCTTTTTCAGTAATAGCATTGACATGAAAATTTCCTCCACATCACTTGAGAAAATCAAGTATTAAAAAGAGTCTTAATAAGTGCAATCAAATTTTAATCCAAAACCATTCTTAGTAAAGCTCTTTAATCAAAATGCTTTCACAGTGCTGGCAAAAAATAGGACTAGATTTATGAACTTATACAAATGACTTGACAGCAAAAATAGGTCAGTGGGATGCAAAAATCCCACATTTCTTATACAACCTTTTGTTTCCAACAGTCTTTTAGTTTGAAACTTTGCATTCCTTGGATGCTTGCAAATTCTTTAAATTATCTTCTACTCAGTAAGCCACTTACATGCTCTTAGGTAAAGACCATCGTCCTGATTGCAAAACCTACTAGCTTTAAGCAATTATAAAGCTAAAGTCCTTCCACTTTGAAAGAATAAGGGGATGTGTAATTTACATTTGATATAAAAATTAAATAGTCAGCCTTTATAAGTAAGAATCATACCAAGCCCACTAAGACATCAAAGCCTTGCTAAAGTCATCTGAGGGTGGCAAAATCCAGAGTTGTCGGAAACACCAAAGTACACTGTCCACTCCCTAAATTCTGTTCTGCTGCTTTGCTTGCTATCTCTATCTCTGATAGTACAAATAATAAAAAAAGCTTGTCCCTTTGCCCATTTTAGAAATCTGTTAAATGAATTCATATGGAAGGATAATGCATCATAAAGTGTAGAGGAGCATGGGCCAATGTGAATAGAACACTTAAAGCATACAAAAGTTTAAAAGAGTAATAGTATAATAATAAAAAAGTACATATGCTTTTGTGTTCTTTTCCTGCAGAAAGAAAGAAAACATTTATTACAATAGCTACTTGATTTTTTCTAATTTTACATAGTGGATAAGCTAGTTATGAAAATGAAGAAAAGTTCCCATGACAAAATAAAATAACTTTCTACAAATATTGAATAAAATAACTCTAGTAGTGCAATAAAGCAGAGCCCTTCCTTAAACTTCTCTTTTAGGTTGAAAAGCTTTTGCCTTCTACAAAATGTAACAGCGCCACATTCTTGTTCATAATTCCCTGGAATTTCTCATGCAATGCTTGTTCTGTAAGTTGTTGTAAATCTTCTGTAAGATGCTGAGCAGCGGAGAAAAGCCTAAAGGAAGCTCAGTAGCCTAAATAAAATACCTGCCTTCATGAAAGAGAAATTTCATCTTACAGATTAAAGTATATTAAAGCACTTTGCTAAATAGTTTATAAATTTAGTTCTATAGCTGCTCATGCACAAATTCCTTCTGACACAAGTTGAGGTCCCCTGTAGCTACGTAGTAGTAGTATCCTACACAGCTGGAACTGAGCATGTATCTGCAATAACTCTTCAGGAACTAGGGAACAGATCTGTAATTCATATTAAACTTTTAATGAATTAGAGACTTATTTCCTCCTTTGTGTGGGCTAAGGCAGCAATTTATGTGCATTGTTGTGCCCTATTCACAGGAGTAGTTCAAGGGGTCCTTGAAAAAAAAAATATATAAGAAAACGTCCACACTGCTACAATTATCAGTTGAGGGACATTAATAATAAGTATAATTTTAATATTTTTCATGACTACTACTACTTACAACTGTTAAATTTTTTTAACCCCAGAGTAGTTGGCTGACAGTAGCTGAAGAAAACATCATTAAAATTGCTGTATCACGTCCCACTGAGATCTCTAACTACCAAATTACTATGAACAAGATGGTACTACTTTTACCACCACTCTGTCTCTTATCTCATGTGCTGCTCCCATTAACTCTTCAAACATCTTCTGAAAAAAAGATAGGCTGGCTAATCTAAACCTGGATTGGAATACAACTCTTAGAGGCAGGTATCTACTCTGAAAAGACAAGCCTGAACATCTTTGTGAAGCTAAGATCAACCATCAAGGAAACTTTTGGGTTTATCCAATGATCCAGAGAACCCTATAAGCACTCTGAGAGGGTTGCTGGGATTGCTGTCTTGTACTTAAGTACCAGACACTCACTACTGATAATATTTAGGCGGCAAATATTTCTTGCCTGTTTTTAAAAGTTTGTATTTATAATAACGTTGTCATTATTTTATCAAATATGTATCTTTAATATTTTTATGATAGTTTATGTTCTGGATTCTAGCTTTGGATTGAAAAGATAATTAATTTAATTTGCTTGTATTTACCTCTTTTACAATGAAAAGTATCAGTGTATATGCATTATTCCATCTTTTGCTGTTTTAAAACAGCTGATCTTTTTTTTTTTTTAAATTGTATTCATTTTTTTACTGTCAGCAGACTATACAAAATAAATATTTACTTTCCTTTATCTTCCATAATTTCTTTCCTATCCAAGATTCTTTTTTTTTTTTTTTTTTTTTCCCAACAAAATTGATAGCTGTGACAGATACCACAAGTCATAGGGTTTGTAGTTACCAGCGGTTTGTAGTTACTGTATAATAGAAGTTCCAGATCTAGGATAGAAGCATCTGTTTTTAAGACAGCTTAGCATATTGCACTTTATTAGGTACAATGCTTACTAAGAAAGAGATGCTATGTGCACTTACATTCTTTCATATTTTTATGAATATCAGATGCACAAAGTAACTCATTAACTGTCACTTTTGCCCCAGGGAAACAAATGAGTGTGTTGCCTATTGGTTTTATTCCAAGGACATTTCACCTGCCTCGTATAAACTTTTCTTGTAGCTGTTAGTAGCTGAACTATGTAGTTCTATATCCATCAGATCCCTGCTGGAGAGGTTGCAGTCAGTCTAAAGCAGAAATCGTAATACTTGTAGGTATTTTGATACATAACAAGTGAGAGGTATTTCAGGAACACACTGATATAGGAAATCTGCAGGAGAGTTAACAAAGCTATAAAATGGATCTCCCCTTCACTAACTTCTAAGGAGCTTTAAATCAACATCAATAAAATCATAATGATTGCATCAAATTATGCCATTGCATCTGCATTAAACCCTGTAAAATCACGTAATAAGGAAAATATACAAGAGTACCAGAAATTCTTATTACCTGTTGCAGTCAAATCTCTGAGTAACTGCAAAATAGTAATGAGTACTTTGGAAGCTGAGTTGATCTTGAATTTCTTGAAAGTCAGTCATTGTAATGTGAAATTATTGGTACTAAGGAATATATGTTTCTAAAAGAAGTTGGAAAAGCTACTTGAAAAATTTGCAGAAGATTTAGATCCTATTCCTAATTGACTATATACGCCTCTACACATATAATATTAAGCAATCGCTGGATATTAAGAAAGTATTTCTGTGATCCTGGACTGTCTCCTCTCACCTGAGTGCCATAGCAGTAAACATCCAAAACACTGTTCTCACTTTGTCTGCTCCTATTGTTAGGACTTTTATATATTCTTATGCAGTTTTACCTACACAGAAATGTCTTTAATATTGCAGAAAAAATGGAATAATCTGCAACCAGCAAAGAGTACTCCTTTGGAATATGGAAGATACAGATTCAAAATCTGCAGACCAACCTGGAGCAAGGTCCCAGGTAGCCAGTGTGAATTTTTGACCTGTTTTGAAAAAATCTGACACTAGTACACCCCTTTTGTATGGCTGTGGAAGAAGCAAAATCAGGGAGCTAACTAGATGCATCCAAATATGTGTCTTAGGCCTCTATATGAAGGAGATTACTGCAACCTTTGGATTCTATTTTGTAAATATGGTTTTCTCTATCCTTGTGTTGTGTCAAAATCCATTCTAATGGACATGCATCCTGTTAGCAAGATTTTGTGTATTGACTGCTGTGAATACCAGTGTTAGAAAGCTAGATCTCACCATTCATTGCAATTTATGCACCAGTATTGTGACTCCATTTCCCCAAATCAAGAATTTTCATAGCACGACATTGTGCTTCACAATGCCAAAGTCATTTTATGGATTCAGTACACAGTGTACAGTTGGAATTTGACCATCTAAAGAGATTTCATCAATGTTCCCAACAGAGATGTTAGAACAAAAGAGTTAGCTCCCAGAATAAGTGAAGTCTCTCTATTAGTAAGGTTTAGGTGTGTGGGCATTTTTGTTGTCAGTGATTTTGTTTTTTGTTTTGTCTCTGTTTATTTTTAAATAATAGGTAGTTACTGCACTTTTGTTGCATCCTTACTGATAATTTAAAAAAAAAAAAGTAATTATTCAAAATTATTATCTATGATGTCTTTATCCTTTTATTTTTCACACAGTATCACATTGTGATATAGCCTGAAGCTTATACCTCCTGTAAGTCACACTACCCTGTTCTTAAAAAGACAGTATGATATAATGGAATCTTATTAAAATATCTAGGTGCATTTCCTTAAGTTTGTTGAGGAAAAATCCAGCTATGTGAGCACAGAAAAAATGAAAATTTTCTTTTTTTTTTAATGAGACAACTTAACTAAAATATTTCTAATCTGAGATAATGTATTTAAGCATATTCTACAGGTGTAGTAATGATTTTTAGAAGTCAAAATACGTGGCAAGGACTTTATTAAGTTGTAGTAAGCAGAATCTCTTCTTTTTTATGTCTATACAGATAAGGCTATTTTAACAGTACCTGGATCCACACAAATGTATAACATCACTAGGCTCTAGTATTTAACAGGCAAAGTTACCACTAGTTTTCAGTGGTAACTGAATATTAGCATCCTTAAAAAATGTCATCGTTAAACGTACTAATCCTATGGTATGCAAGTATTTATGCAATATGGTGTTTGGGAAAGGGCTAATTTGCAAAAGACAGCTTTGCTTTGTTCTTGAGTAGTTTTGTTCGTTTCTTTTATAAATTCATTTCAAACAAAGACAAATGAACAAATATGCATGTATACACTATGCACGTACACACTTACGAGACAAATGAAATAATTAATTTTGCATCCAGAGTGGCTAAGGGATATTAAAATCCCTTGTCACTATCTGTCATCAGGTGTTGGCACTGTGTAGGAATGTAAGTCATGCTCTAAAACTCTTTGCCTACCTGCATGGCTTAGACATGCGTTCTTCCACCAGTCGTATGCATTCCTTTTCATTTGATAGACACAGATCCCTTCACTTAATGAAACATTTGAGTTGTCTCAGTTCACATTATCCAATATATAAACTCATGAACAAATGTGTACCTACTGTGGGACAGAAACCCATCCCTTATAAGGTGCTGACATAATACGTGTAAACTCAGTAACTTCTTTCTCCAAAAGTCTGAGGGCTCCTTCCTAAGCATGTAATAAAGAAGCTCTGGACAGAATTGTTATCAGTTTTTCAGAACAAATTTGTTGAGAACTCATGAATTAATAGGGGAAAAAAAGCTGAATTCTTTTTTCTATTAGCTTCTCAGAAAGCCGAGAACATTATTCGGATGAAACTCAGTTTGCAACAATTTTTAAAGTTTGTGGTGTTTGGGGTTGCTTATTTGGCTTTACTTTGCCCTTTTTTTCTTTAATATAATAAATAGTTAAATAACACATTTTAAAATGTAACAGAAGCTATGCAAAGCAATCTCAAAGTCTTATAAAATGACAACTTTTGAACTAATCCTACAAAATCCTGACAAAATATTAAAGCATTACCAGTAGCACAGTGGTGAACAGAAAACTTCCTGGTCATTAAAGAATGCCAAATTAATCATAATTCTGAGCTGTTTCTGTTTTTCTTGAACCCCTATTTCCTTACAAAAATATGGGCTATTTCTTCTGCTTGTGTTAAATTGGTATAGAATGCTTCGATATCCATGTGCAAAGCATACAGAAGAAATTATATATGAATAGTGGTAAAAATAGATCCGACATTTGGAATTATAAACTAGAAGTCAGTTTAAATTTCCAGAGAAGAACTACCTCTTTTGGGGATATTTCTATATATGCAAAAATGACTTTATGGTATTAGCCAGAACTGAAAAATACAAAAGACCCTTTGATATTTTGTTTTGGGTCACCTTGTTTTTTGCATTTTTGTCTTGATCTGCACTGGCTTTACTAACTAACATCTGAGTCTTGTTTTAAGCTTGCTGATTGCATTGGGTTTGTATTTGCTATGTAATAAGCTGGCACTAAGAGGGATTTTGATCTTTAATCTGGTTCAGGGGATTCTAAGCAGCTCTGATTGCAGCCATAGGCAATACATGTACTAAATGAGACTGAAGGACAAATTAAAATAAATAATGTTTGAGTAAATCACTTTGTCCTGGTTAAATGCATTTAACAATTTCATTTTCCCTTGCAAAGCAGGTTTTAAAGAAATTAACAAGTGTTTTATTTTTTTGATGTAAGTATAATGAATCTTTTTCCACACAGACAAACTAATGTCATTAAAGTTGTGTCTCTCCTCCATGTATTACAATAGCTTCAAAGCTTATGGGTAGAAAGCTGAGAAGTCAGAGATCAGTAAAATTTATCACTATATTTATTGCCAAAGGCAAAATGTGCGAAATTGGTTAAGGCTTTCTCAACAATCATAGTTCACTTGAGTAACAATGTTTTAGGCTTTTTGACTAACAGTAGCTCCTGCAGCCAGACAATAGCACATTTATATGGTTTGCATTGCTCTAAGAAATAAAGTTTAGTAATGAACTAGCTAGAGAAAGAATAACAAAAAACAGGTTTATTTGATCCAGTTATTTTAGCAATCTTTCACCTGCCAATTTCTACATTTGTTAGAGTAACTTTTTTATGATATGTTGCTATATTTGGAGAAGAGAAAATGAAATAGTATACTAAAAGAGTTGTCTGACAAAAAACTAGAAAACATAATATATATGGTTTAGAATATGTTAGTTCAAGAAGAAAATTAGTAAAATAACCAAGATTTGTCAGTAGATTATCTTTGTTATACAGGTAAAAATACTTGACAATCTGACAGACTAAAACCTGTTAGGCCACAAGTTCAAACAGAGAAAGGAAATTATAGATGCTGCAGTACTTTGGGACTAATAATTCTGTGTTCATCACTTGCTTCTTTGTATATGAATATATTTGTATAATTTAATCTTTATAAATATAAAATGTTGGAACAGCATATGCATCAATTCAGAAATGAAGAATGGTTACAGAGCAATATCTTAGTGATCTTTTTTTGAACATTGTACTGGGTCAAAATCACGTGGTTTCCAGTACAACTTAGTGTCCTTATAGAATTCAGGAATAAAGTCCTGGCCACTTCTGCACTATTGCTAAAATTTCCATTTATTTCAGCAACTTAGATATTTAATCTATGTTGGGCCAGGTATTATTCAACTCTTGTTTATTTCATCTGTCATTCTTTTTCTATGCTTCAGCCTGTGCCTTGCACTCTTATGGAAAATTTCTTGTGTGCTACAGAGCATGTGAATGAATCAGTTTGCATATAACTTCCCTAACATTTAATATTGGAGCACTTTGAAAGAATTTTACTATATACTACTAGCAGTGATCAGAGAACAGTTGTTGCGATGTTAAGTATCTGCTAATTTTTCAAAGTATTTTTCAAAACAACAGCTTATATTGCAGTTTATGCTTTCCCCTCTCCTCCCACTCTTAAGCAAAAAGAAAAGTTATAACTAAAATAAGTCTTTTAGCTCAATGAAGTTGTACTTTTTGTCAGTTGTGCCTGGTGTAGGACACTGCATTCCTACACTGCTGTTTTGGTAAAAAACAGCATTAAACTAGACAAGTTCTTCCTTTATGGAATTCAGTACAGAATTTTCTACATACTTATATCATATATTCAGCTGATAACTGTCCTACTGCCATGAAGAACTTATGTTTGTTCTGTCTCTTTTGCCATACCCCAAGCACAAATAACATTATAAAGGTAACATTTCCCTAGATTCTGCTAGCAGTTTTTCTGTCCCTTTCCTGTGCATTGATATTTCACCCCATATTACTGGTCCAGATCTAGTCTATGATAGTACTATGTGAATCTGAAGAGCCCCTATGCATTGATTTGTAGAAAAAAAAATCTTGCTTTAAAAGCTATTTTTTTAACTGTATAAATCAAGTAAAAATGCATTTTGTCTCATCTTGAAGAAAAGTTCTGATGATATATTTAAAAACTGTAGGAGAAATAGTTCATTTCCTCTAACAGAATTCTCAGTAGCATAAGAAACAGTAAATACTGTTTTATAGCTTTCTTTTCTCAAGGTGATTTGAAACTGTGCTTCCCAGTAGAATATTTGAATTACCAAGCTATACTGTACTCCAGTGCAGTAGGTGTTAGGTCATAAGAGAGCTGTAAAGGTGGAGTGCACCTACAGAGAAAAAAAACATTTATTTTGGACAGAGATGCCTAGAGGATATGGCCTTTTAGTAAGACTTTTGATCAGAGGAGGAAACTACATAGAAAAAAAGATGTATCCTATTTCCTTTGAGGAATGGCAAATGTTCAAGGAAATGTTCAAGGAAAACAGCCATTCTTTTTAAAGGAAAGATTAAATATTTTGAAATGTTTCATGGGAATGCAGAGGGAAAAAAAAATAAAATAAAAAAAGGAGGAACAGCTTCTTGTTGCTGGGAGAAGGAAGAAGCAGGGGAGGCAAAGAAAGAGATAACATAAGGGAGACCAGTGCTTAATTCCCTGCAATGTATCAGCCAGATGAATAACACAGGGTTCACACGTATCACCAAAGCTAGCAGGATATATCAAAACATGAAACTCTTTGAAATGGCTATTAAGAATGCAGATGCCTAGAGTTGATGGCTAAAGCTTGATAACAATTCAGAATGCTAACAAAGAGTATTGAAACTATCAAGTAGTACAGGGATAATTCCTGATTAATAATAACAATCCCATTCATAGCATTCTGAGAAAGGAAATAACAGACCTGCATTGGATGCTTATAGAATACATGGAATGTTGTAAAATTAAATTATTGCAGGAACAGTTTTGCATTCAGTGCAGTTCTGTGTGTTTTTAAAACAAATACGGTTCCATTTTATGACAACAACAGTATTCAAAAACTGTCTTTGGTAATATTCAATCATATTTAGCAATAAAGTGCACAAGGTCCCCTGGAACCTCTTAATCCAGAAAATATGTAGTGGTCTATCCAGGATTTTACTTGACATTTGGAAAGCATACTGGAAGATCACTTGCTGGTAAATGCAACTAGTACTTCATCTCTTTTTGTAGCATCTACATTATATGTTAGCCTGTGACATCTTTGTGTTATGAAGAAGCACTATGAGTCACTCTGTATTTCTTTAAAAACAAACAAGCAAGCACATATTTGTGATTTGTTTCTTTTTCATGATGCACCCAAACTGCACAGAGTTCAAATTTATGTAACACAATATGTATATACCTCTAACAAAAATATAATATATATATGTATATATATATTATATATAATATAATTTTTCTACTATACAAGGATAGACTGCACAGTCTTTCAGACTATAACACCCCGAGGAGAGTGTTAAGGTTCTTCAGTCTGTCCAGTGGAGGATAACAAAGTTGTTCAAAGGGCTGGAAAGAATATCCTGTGAGTGATGGCTAAGGACTTTGGGCTTCCCAAGGCTGGATAAAAGGAAGCTGAGGAACTACCTCTGTTATCTACATCTTTCTCAGGTGGGGAAGCGGAGAGGGAAGTGCTGGGCCCTTCTCCATTGTATGCAGTGATAGGACGCATGGAAATGTTTCAAAGCTGTGCCAGAGGAGGTTCAGACTGAGAGAAGGAAGCATTTCTTTACAAAGACAGTGGACAAGCACTGGAATGCTCTTCCTAGAGAAGTGNTCTACTATACAAGGATAGACTGCACAGTCTTTCAGACTATAACACCCCGAGGAGAGTGTTAAGGTTCTTCAGTCTGTCCAGTGGAGGATAACAAAGTTGTTCAAAGGGCTGGAAAGAATATCCTGTGAGTGATGGCTAAGGACTTTGGGCTTCCCAAGGCTGGATAAAAGGAAGCTGAGGAACTACCTCTGTTATCTACATCTTTCTCAGGTGGGGAAGCGGAGAGGGAAGTGCTGGGCCCTTCTCCATTGTATGCAGTGATAGGACGCATGGAAATGTTTCAAAGCTGTGCCAGAGGAGGTTCAGACTGAGAGAAGGAAGCATTTCTTTACAAAGACAGTGGACAAGCACTGGAATGCTCTTCCTAGAGAAGTGATCAATGCCCCAATCTTGCAGTGTTTAAGAGTCATTTGGACAATGCCCTTAACAACATGCTTTAACTTGGTCAGCCCCGAATTGCTCAGGCATTTGGACTAGATATCATTGTAGGTCCCTACCAACTGAAATAGTCTCTGCCTTTCACAACATATTTAGGGAACATTTTATCAACAATCTCTGTCAGAAGACAGGAGTGCAATCCAATCATTATGGGATCGTTTTATATGAAGGGTTGATTTTTTCTTTCTGTCACAAAAACAATGGTGACCCCAATAGATTTTTCTTTCTCCATTTAAATACTACTTTTCATTATTTCCTCCTTTGTCTATGATCTTATTACTACTTTGTTGCTTTGCCTACAAAAGCATGCAACCGGGGTCTGTTGATTATGTATATCCACAAGTGGAGCTACAAGATCCTCTCTCAAGGCAAAACAGTATTCAAGCCAAATGAGCAGAGTTAATAGCACAGACTTTTTTTTTATGATTTCTAAGGCTTTCCTAATTTTATATATAAAATCTGTCATCAGAGAATCTCAGAGATAACTGAAGACTTAGTATGAAGATGAGTTGGGCAGTTTTGATAATCATAAAAGCAAAAAGTTACAACTGGTGACCTTTGAATTAACAACTTCATAGTATAATATAGTCTCTATGTACCAGTAGCAGAGTTGAAATATTTTCTTGGCTACAAAAGGCAGCATGGATAGTAGGAAATATTTACTTGGAGAGCACTATTCTTAAACCCTTTGGTGAAGTAAGTTCTTTAGTAGGGTCTTTCTGCTATATCCTTTTTGGTCCATTTTATTGATTTCATTGTAATTCGGTAGTAATTCCAGCAGCTCCAAAATACATTTGGTTCAAACAGTTAATTGAAATACTTACTTTCCATTAATTTTCAAAATTAATTTATTACATGAAATTTGTAAATTGTAAGAAGGTAGAAAAATATTACAATGGAAACATTAGATTGTGTATTTATGACATGCTGAAAGCACTAAATATAGATAAGTTACAACACTCACTAGTCTAGGGACCCTAAAAAATTTAATAAAGTTTAGTGCAGGCAAGAATCTAACAGCTGCAGGGATCAAGGACGAGAAAGGTCTAATCTATTGGTAGCATGAATTTTGCTGGAAAAAAGTATCACCATAGCCTTTCTTTCTGTTCTATTACTGTAAGTTCTCAAAAGTTGTCATCTAGTATATATCATAGCATATATCTGTGCAACTAACTGTTGCTCTTTTTGCATATTTTGCAAAAGAAGTAGGCAAAAATTCATACTGCAAAAAATCTTATTTCAGTTTCAGAAATATTAAGGCCCTGCATATTTATTATTTTATATTCTGAACATCTTCCTTGTCCCAATAAACCTCCTATAACTATGAGATTGATCTTCATGAATAATATGTCTTTTTTGATCAACATCCTGTAGGAAGATCTATATACTGTATCCTGAAACAATATGCTGTTAAATGAAAATGATCAGTTCAGTCTTACAGTAATCATGTTTAAGAGTCAATGCACGAACAAGAGTCACAACATAGCATTTTTTGGTTTTAGCTATTTATTCATATCTACTCTCCAACTTTATTCTCCAGCCCTGTTGATGAATGAACAGTATCAGAGTACATACACTGAAGACTAAAACAACACGTGGATTCTCTTTCCAGCTACAGCAGAGATTTCTGGAGATACAAGCCACAGAAATGGTGTTCTTCTGGTTTCCAGTCATCCTGGAATCTACTTTAACTGAATCTGAAAGGGTCTGTGTTTTTGCTACCAAATAGAGTTTTGAAGAAGAGCTGTGGGATGACTTACCATTATTGCATTATGATGTTGTGATGTCAGGATTTAGGTGGTGCACTATGAATGAAGTATTCATCTTCAAAAGATATTGGGAAAATCCCATTATAGGATTCACTCATTCTAGAAATACTTCACTCACACTAGGCTAAGCTATGTGAGGTTAACAGACTTCCCTCTTCATTTAAATGCCTTCTACAGCTTTTTCTTAATCATTTTATCTAAAACTTTATCTTGGCCGGAGAACACCTATGTCTAGAAACATAAAGGAACAAAACTATCCAAACTAAACCAAATCAAAAATCTGTGATGTGGTTATCTTATTTTGAGGAACAGTCTTGATAAATTCTTTTAATTGTGTCTTCCTGCTTGCAAATATAGAGCTAAATTTCAAACACGCTAGTACATAACCTTTCGTTTATTGTGCTTTTTCACTCCTGGATCACGTGACATGCACTTTAAATCTGATGCATTAAAGTGGTAAGATTAAATTGTCTGTATGAAATCTCTCAGTTCAGAGGTGTGACAACTTTAACCATACACTGCAATGTCCCAGTCACACAGAGAATAAAAACAAAAAAGGGCTGTAGAAAAGAAAATATTTTTTTGAATGTGTAAATGTGCACTGTGTTGACCCCAGACAATACCCATCCAGCCTCTCCACAGAACAAACAGGGAGAAAATAAAAGGAAGATGAGAAGACTCATTGATCAGTATAATTATAATTTAACAGGGAATGCAAAAGCAGTGTGAAAACAAACCAAACCAAACCAAAAATTTAAAAAAAAGATCTAATTCACTACTTCCCATCAGCATGCAGATGTCCAGCAACATCCTGGAGAGCATAATGACTGCTTGGGAAGACAAATTCCATAATCACTACCATTTTCCTTTCCTCTTTCTCTTCCTAAGAAAAGCATCACATAGTATGGAATATCCCTTTGGTCAGTTTGGGTCACTTGTCCTGGGTATGATCCTCTTGCTTACTCTTATCTTACTCCATAAGAGGGTGGCCAGTGGGAAGGAAGAGGAAGAAGAGGGAAGAGAAAAGCTTTACACTGTGCAAGTTCTGTTTAGTAGTAGCCAAAACACTGGTGTACCACCAACAGTGATTTAGCCATAAGTGCAACGAACAGAACAATATGGGCTGCTAAGAAGGTTAACTACATCCCAGCCAGCCACAGTACAAAATTATATCTTCCAAAAATGATCAAGGCAGGCTGACATTTATAGAGAAATTTTGCTTGGGATCTTCATTAGTTACCATTAGTGTTAGAGATATAATTTTAAGAACAATTTTATTTAAGCTATTACAGAATTTTTAAAATTTATTTAAGCTGTTACAGGATTTTGAAAATTCTGTATTTGAGGGTAGAGTTCCTTCTAAAATCAAACCTTAGAAAATGTTTACAGCTGAGCAAACAAATATGAGACACTTAAAAATGTTCATAATTTTTGGCATAAACAGATACACTGGTGAATATATTCCATCTGGGGTTTACATAGAGCAAGTATCAACATTGTCTCATGCAGTACTTTATGCAGTTAGGTTAACAGTTATAAAATGGCTCATTAAAATTCATAAATGTATTTACAAATGAAGAACAGGCTTTTGATCTTCCAACCATTGCAAATATTATCTACAAAAGAAGCTGAAAAACCAGACTTACAAGGAAAATCAAAATATGCAAAGTTTTTATCAGAAAATACAGAAATTATCTTTCCTAAAGCTGTGAAATCAGTAAAGTAAAATTATAGCAATTTTCAAAATAAATTAAAATTCTCACTTTATGCTCAGGATCATGGTAAGAGGGCAATAGGGAGAAAAGTTGATATAACAGTTTTAATACAATTGTGATGAAGAAAAGCACTGTCAATTTTAGATTGACTTGGTTGGGTAAAAGGTGAAATGGTACTTGTAAACTATCACTCTAACCCCCAAGTTCATATTCATAAAGAAAACTACCCTTCCAGGCTACAGGTGCATAATGCTACTATTTATATTTTAATACATTTTCCACAAGTTTAATCACTGACTATATAGCACTCATTATCTATGGGTACTATAAACTTCCTGTTAGAAACTTGACTTAAAAAAACCCCCACCACTTGCTACCTTATAAACATCAGTCAAAATACTGTCTAATCACAATAAATTGCACCAGCACTGGATAGATCTGTTTCAAGAAGTAAAACTATTAATCTCTTCTATAGACAGAGAGTACTATAACTCTCTCACCTGAGCTCATGGAGAGGTACAGTGGAAGGACAATACCTTGCTTACCAAACAGAAAGATGTATAATCTCCAAAGTCTTTGCCCTTCACTGTCTATTCCCAAACTATCTTGCTTTATTAGCACTGTTTAGAAAGTCACCAAATTTGAAGTAAAATAGATCTTCAGTGCAGTAAGTCCTAGAGATCTAATTTCTCTGTTGTACCTGCCTTTTGTTTGAGTTTTTACACTTTGGAACACATGGACAAAAGATGCGGCGGTCTATCAGATGTACATTCTATAGCGCTACAAAAAATGATAAAAAGTGACGTTTCTGATAGCAGAACCTTAATATCTTTAAGACTTAATGGTTCATGATAGAGTATTGAATGTAAATCACATTAAATTTGACTAACAGAAAAATGTTACCATTTTACATTAAGTTCATATTTCATCAAAGAAGTTTAAATTAAAAAAAAAAACAAACAAACAAAAAAAAACTAGGAAAAGCTTATACATCTAATGTGAGTAATTTCTAGCTCAAGCAAAGAAATAACCCAGGACAAACTTGAGAAAAAGGAAGTTCAGCAGTACAGACCGGATAAGAACATGATCAGAGAAGTAGCTTTCAATTTGTATATAACATATTAAAAGTGAATTTATGGTCAAACAGTACCAGCTCATTCATTTTATCCTTGGGAACAAAGAGTTCCAACATCAAGCCACACACTAGCATAATAATATTCCTTTTCTTTCTATTGTAGCAAGTTTTGAACTAAATTAAGGAAAAAAAAAAGTCTAATTAAAGTTGTGTTTGCAACAGCATCCAGCCTATCTATGATCACAGTATAAAGGATAATTATCACAGCATGATTTAACAGTGGCTGGTATTGATCAGAAGCATTATTGACATCACTGACTATGTTGAGCTGTAGATTACAATTTTTCCTTATTCCTGTCCTCCGGCAGTGAGTGAAGACCCTCTTAAAATATCAAGGTGATTATGTATCTACCAGTTTCCTATTGTCAAAGATCTTTCTTAAGCCTCCTCTCTTTTATTTGTTACAGCTTTACTTTCTCACCATCAGAAAGAGGTAGTTTGAAGGAACAATCACAGGAGACAGTGTAAAAGTCACTTTGATCCAACTCCCACCAAGGACTACATTTGCTGTTTTAGAAAAGTTGTTAGAGGTAGTTTTTACCTTCACTCTCCTCACAATTTATATAGGACATTTTTGTGGCCATCAGTGCTGCTCCATTTCACCCTTTGTTGTTCAGTAATGATCCTCCACTGGAAAATCAATATTGTAGGGAACATTTCTGCATTTTACTCCTACAGTGGGACAACAGCAAAACCTAAGAATGACAGTATTGAAGAATTATGTATCTCTCTATCTGAATGACTGGAATTTATGTAAAAGTGTCAGCCTCTACAACACCCAAATGCTGTATGACTAATTGGGAAGTCGTCACAATGAAAATTCTGCTGCCTGCACTTTCTAGGAAATGGCAGGAAGCATATCACTTTTTTCCTTGAGGATTCATAATGCTTCTAGTTTCTTCATTACAAAATATTTCATGCTCTAGTCGTAATTTGCAGGAAAGATGCCAGAAAATGAAGTTTTGAGTGTCAGTACAAGTATTTGAAAGCCACTGTATAATGGGAGTATTTTCATGGATGACTTGAAAAAGGTGACACTTAGTTTCTCACAATGTTTCTTTTTTTTTTCTCTCTCTCTTTTTTTTTTTTTCTTTTTTTTTTTCACAATATGATGATACAGCAAAGTATTTGTGAACGACCTGTGAACAGTACATTTTCAGATTTAAGAGAATTTACTAAGGCGATTTAAGTAATGAATTAGACAGAAACAAAAGTAGAGTGACAAATAAAGAAAACTAGTCCATCATTGCATGAAGTCATGAATTTGCAGGTATTCTTCAGAATTAGTTTATCTGAGTATTTTTTAAATTGATTACCTGCAAGAATAACATTTAATATGTATTTATTTGTTAAATTGCAAGGATAGATACACATTTATTAAATAAATGGTTATATGTAAAAAAAACTTACCCATATCTCTCTTAAAAAATGTAGAGACATAATAACACTCCTGAGAACAGTCCTCCAACTAATCTTGATTCATTGTGCCACTTTATGCATGGGTAGTAGAAGTGGGACTATTTTATCTTTTCCTAAATGTCTTTTGAAGTTTATGGTCATTGAAAAATCCATGCAAATAAATTGGTGAAGTAAATGATATATGCAGATCTCATGCAGAGTATCAAAGCATTACAGTGGCTTAAATACCTCTTGAAGCAACAAGAGATGGAATGAAAGAGTTTGCTAACGAATATCTAAGGTATTTTTTTCAAATTCAGATGAATGAGCTCTTAAAAATAGAAAAGAATATTATAAGATCAATTTCTAGTAGATCTAATACTTTGTATTAAGGGATGTTAGGAGTGAGGCTGGCTCTAGGAGCATTAACCTAGCACTCCCTCCTGCCAGTCACTTGGGACCAGCCTGGTTACCCCAAGGACCCGGGCTCTCTGCCCAGACTGAGGGATGCAGCTACCACTTTCCTGTTTGCAGGTTCAACCAGTGGTGAAGCTCAGCATGTATCCCAGAGATAGGCAGACACAGACACACACATGCAGAACACTGACTGTTGGTCACACAAACTGCCACAGATGAAGTTCTGCCTTCAATAGAAGTCATAGAAAACACAAGCACAAATGGGCAGGTCCCCTCCTCCTCTTGGGCTGGCAGAGACAGGAGGTCACTGTGCATTCATGGATCCCCTTAGTACTGGCAGATCCCTTTTCTTCACCCTGCACCCCTGCATGCATCCCAGCCCCCTTACCCACCCCAGGGGTCCCTTACTCACCCATGGATCCAACTCAGTGCTTGCTACACACATCCAGAACTCACACACTCGTGAGTCGCATATCTGCTGGATACCATCATTTATCCTCCATCCATATGATACCTCTGCCCCAGTGTAAGGCCCCCCACTAACTCACTGGTCCAGCTTGAGGTTTGCCAGAAAATGCACACACACCCCCACCGTGCACATCAGAACTGGAGAAGACAACAATGGCCAGCTGGTACCCAGTACCCATGATGTACCCTAATGTCCTGCTCCAGCTGCCAGCACGGAGCTCCTCAATCACACCGTTCCCCCTGGTAGCTGTTTTTTTGGGACATACACTGTTCCCACCCCATATCTGCAGGCTCAAGACCTCCGCTTGCTCCAGTAGCTGACACTAACACCCCAAGTCTCTCTGGTAGCTAGTGCCAGAGACACCTGCACCCCTGGTCTAACTCCAGCAGCTGACACCAGTTTTCACTCACACCTATCGAGGTCTCACAAATAGCTGGCACTTAGTCCTTGAAGGACACACCTGTGACAGAGAGTGGGACTATGCTGAGAAACAGTTAGGGAAATGTTTAAGAAGAAGTTACAAAAAGATAGGATAGGTGTGGTGATCAGACACAGGGCTTAGCCTTGCATGTGTATTGACTGGTTAGATTTCACATGCAATCAGACCCTTTTATACCCCATTCTGGGTTCTCCCCTTCATTCCTCCCTCACATGCTTCCCCTGTGTATTCCCTCATAACAGTCCCACTGACACACTCAAACATCCTGGTCTCTCAGGTTTACATCATTGCCATTTGCAAAAACTGGTTTGCGGGCAGTTTTGTGCAGCTGACCAGGGGTATTTGGGTTTGCCTCCATATTGTTTTTTAGGTTTATGTCTTATACATTTTGTCTACATCTTCCTCCTTTTTCTTAGCATCCTATTTGGCAAGGTTCTCAAGCAGATAATTATACTGAAATAAATATTTTTGTGTTCTACCTAGTTTTATCTAGTGTTTCTGACCATGTTTGCTTTTCATTATTGCCTGTGCAGGTTTGTATCTCTGTATGAGCTTGTTTACGGTTTTCCCCTTTTCTGACTATGTCCTTTTGTGCTGTAAAGGCCCTAGACTAGAAACCCTTAAAGGAGCAGATGATCTCACTTTTCACATACCCTTCTTAAACTTTAATACTGCTACATTGTTTGACTTATGTCCCCATAACATAGTCCATTCTAATGCTCTTTCTGCATATATGGTTCAAATGCAACAAATTAATATTGTTTTTTACAATTTCTTGGTCACTTTCAGATATGTTTTTTAGTATTAATAATTATAGCATAACTAAAATTTGATTCCTTTTTGAACTAACCAATTATTTCCTTCTTGTTAATAAATACATTCCTTCTTACATTCCTGCCATTCCTCCTGCAATTTTAATGAATTTTATGCACTAGAATTTGTTCCACTTTCAACCTTGGTTAAAATGGGTCAAAGAGCTTGACATACTATTTAACTAAAAATCTCCTTCAGTTTAGCTGTTGACTGTACAGTATTGAATTACTTTTGCTTCTCTCTAAGAAATGAATTTTTTTAATTCTTCCATTCCAAGTCAATGATAGTTATCATAAATATTAGTTACAGTGTATATTTAGTGCCATTGTAAATTAGATACAGTATATAAAAATATTGACATTAAAATCTTCTACTTGCATTTCTAATCAAATATACAAGTTGCCTCCCTGGCTTGTCATTACATTTGGCCATGGACTTGTGGCTTCAATGGCCAACCACTGTATTTAAGCTGTGAAGATTTCTACAGGATGTGACATTGGATTCCCAAGCTGAAATATATCAGACTTTAGGAAAAGGAGACAAAAGTTTCATAAATTTAGATGTCACATATTTTTATTTGCTACAGTGACATTATATGGTTTCTGGAAGAAAAAAAAAAAAAAAAAAAAGACAAACAAAATTCTAAGATTTTCATCTTCATATTTGATTAATCTTTCTGGCTAGCTTTCCACCGAAATAAAAATAAATGTAACCTGAAGTATTAAGTATTCCTACCCTTCAGAATTTGGAAAAGTAACTCAGAAAAAAACAAGCCCTCTTGTCAAGATGCCTTAACTCACAGGGCAGAATCCCTTCTTCTGCTCTGAGTCACTTGAAAAACTGGAAATGTTTAAAATTACCGTTCTAGATTAAGAAGGTCTCTGCTCCCATGCCAGTATGAACACAAAGAGAGTACATATGACTATATGTGTATACTTCTACAGAAGATATTCAATGAGAACCCAAGAAGTATATATCCCAATGGAAATAAAATACTCTGCTTCCATCTCTTGGTGGAAAGAGACAAGCAGTTTCATTTGCATAAAATTTTTATTCATAATTCCTTCAGTGACACATGGGAGTGATCATCACTATACACAAACTCATAATTAGTTGAGAATTGGAATTGCATGGAGAGAGGTGACAAGGGATTTCTTTCATGTAGCTAAAAGAACATCTGTGAGGTAAGGACTCACAGATGTTCAAGCATCCTACAAGTTATTAGTTGTCAGGCTCTGCAGACTATGTGCTGTTGAGAAGTAAAATATAGGTACCTCCAGAAAAGAATATACAGAGGGAAGAAGAAGAGCTAAGTGATATCCAGTGACTTTTTTTTTTTTCTAACAGGAAAGTAAAATTGTATTTCACAGCTTCAGGTCTTCCTTTCTCATTAGCAGCAAAAGAAGAGTGGAGTCTAGGTAAATAGGAAAGGTGTTGTTTCTTTGGTTGTTTTTCTTTACAATCAAACAGAAATTCCATCCTGGATCAAAAAATCTGTCCTAGTGACACTTTCTTCTGAACACTTCATTTTGAATGAGAAAATCACTAATTCAGAATTTTAGAAAATGTGAATAGAAGTTCCGCTTGCTATGAGGCTCAATATAGTATTAGCTTGAGCTTATGTAACTGTCAGCATTTTATGAAAGAATCACTGACTGTGCTTCCATATTACACAGTCATTTCACTACTTTGATCCAGTGCTCTATTCTCCTGAGTATAACTGTAAGGATGTGGATGTGCTCCTCAGTTCTGTTCAGAAAAGAATCAAGTTGTTTACTTGGCAAGAAAACAGACCAACCATACACACCCATATCTACAACCAACATACAGTATGGATAATTTTGTTTCTCCTGCTTGAAACAGTCTTCTGATAGTAGACTTACTTTTCTCCACTCAGTGCTGTCCTTCCCATTAGAAAATCGCATAGTTTCATGCTACTTCCCACAATATACACATCCCAGTTTCAGCACAGTGTTTTAAGAAAACAATCTGCAGAGCAGCAAAAGCCTTCTCTTTATCCATTTTTCTGTCTCGGGTATCTGCACACAAAAGCTAGAAGAGACCATCTACCTGTAGAGACCTTGTAGTGTCTCAAAGTTTTCTTGTCAGGCGGGTTCCCAACAGTATTACAAGGAGGTCACTTGCCACATCTGCCATATGGTCAACACGCCACAGATGATTACTGTTAGTCTCAAAATCTTGTTATGAGCACAGGGGAATACACCCTGTGTGCAGAGCCAAGAATTTATTGTTAGTACAATTAATGTTTTAACAGTGTAATCAAAACAGAGCAAAAAGTTCTTATTAGTCCAGTTATAATATTTTATAGTCCGAATAATATAATCAGTACAGAAAATTCTCCTTGACAATGCAGTAAAAACTGTTATCGTCTAATAATATTTAACTGTTCTTTACCTTTTCTTGAGTATTGTGTTCACCCTCCCAATGTTCCTCTAGTCCTAGGTTGATGGTTCTAGTGAACCTTCCTCATAAAGCTTCTTTAAAAAGAGTGTGAAGGAAATATGACAAATCATCCTCACTTCTTCTTCTAGGAACAGTATGATGTTCATAGTAGAGAGCTACTTCCTCCATGGATTTGAATCTGCTTTAAGTTGGTTTTGACTATTTTCTAACACAATCCACTCTGTTGGTCTCTCTTCATCAGGTACCAAATCCATGATGCATTTGTATACTGCTTTTCTCTTTATTAGTCCTAACATCAGATTCACCTGACTCACAAGGATCCACTTGTTTAGTAACCACTTACTAATCGCTATGATATATTTCCACAATAGCTAGTATCATTCTTTATCTGTAGTCTTCTACATCATGTTTTTATTCTAGGGTCATAAATAGATTATTCCACATAGAATAAATGCTTTTTATTACTACTTAATAAGCATTAACATCCAATGTTACATCACACAACTGCAGTTAATTAAGCTAATGCTAAACCAAATTTAAACATTACTCACCTGAATGTTAGGCAATTGCTATCAAAGCTAAAACAAGCTAAGGCCAAAACAAGTCCATGCTATGTCCTTTTACTAGTAACGGTAAAATTATATTTACTTGGCAAGATTATGAGCAAATGGCCAGGTGACATTAAAAACATTAACACTACCAGATGCCAATGTCATAATCAGGTGACAGGCTTATCAAGGGGATATGATGTTCTCGAGCAAAAAAAAACAAACAGGGAAATAGCCCTCCCTCTCTAGCTTAGGCAATGGATTCCAGACACAAGCCTGACTGCAGAGCAAAAAGATAGAGTCCCATAAGGGAAAGAAATAAGAGTTAATTTTATTGTTTTCACACATTATTCACTATGGGTTTCTGTTCCAAGGGTCCTGGGAGCATGCTCTCCCCAGTCCCATACTGGGGGTTTGGTTCCCCAGGCTCAAGGCCAAGTTGCCTACAGAACACCTGGTGAACTTAAGGAAAATTATTGTGAAGAAAGCTAGATGCCTTGAGCTTCAGCCTGTCCTACCTTTGGGAGTTGCCTGAACTACAGTTTTATCTGTCGCAAACACATCCATGCCTGGCTATACATTCTGCTAATACAAAACATGTTCTTTACAGCTGGCCTCTGCCATAGAAAATGGTTGCATGTAATAGCCTTTCCAGGCAGTTGGAGTTAGTTGAGTTGTTGTTGGAAGAGCCCATGACACTCTAAATCTGTAACAATGAGCCTAAAGGTTTGAAAATACCAAACAAAATATATAGGAAAATTGCTGCAATTCCCAGTACGTGCCATTAAAAGAAAATAAGCACGAAGCAATTCCTGTGTATATTTCACAAAATTCTGAGAGCAACATGGCAAGGAAAAGAAACATAACCTTTAAAAAAAGTATATTGCTATACAGTGCATGCTTAGATTTTAATGATATATTGACTTTTCTAGGTAGACATTTAATCACCTTTTCCTCAGCTGATCTTTCACTATATACAGAGTTCAAAACTCATGAGCTGCATCTCAGTACATCAGAAGGAATGTAGATTTGGAACAATAACAATACTGTGGTAACAACATATGAAGAAAAAGTTGCTACCATGTTTTGGAGTATTTTATTGGGTTCATCCAAATCTAGATTTTACAAAGTTCCTTGCTCCTTGCATCTCTAGCAGAGTTCTGAGAGGGACTACAGTCATGATTTTAAGGTTCATAGGGAATAGTCTCAGAGGTGGGAGGAAAGTGTGTTTCTGTTCCTCATGTTTTGCAAAAAGAGAGGATATCATGTTTTATATAAAAGACAACTGTACTTGAATATCTCGTAGGGACTACTCTCCCAAGCAGAAGTGAAGGAACTGTTTGAGGTATTGAGGTATCTGAGGAACAGAAACATACTTATAGTGATATGTATTATGTGTTGTGTACAGGAATTGATCTATGTATTCTAAACTGCATGCAAACCGTTTACTCAGACCCTGTCAGTTGATGACAAAATCTTAACAAATGCTGAAGATCACAGAAAATGTCCTGGTGAATGTTCACTATCTGAATAAATCTGCTTGATTCAAGTTAGCCAGGCATGGACACTGATGGTGTCAGTTGATAAAATTGTTGCAGATTACAAAGGCAATAGGGTGCCAGTTGGGGCCACAATGGAAGCTAAGTGTTTAGCAGAAGATACAATCATTATGAAGTTAACGAGTGTTGCTGGTTATGATGTTCATAAATCTCCCATAGAGATGCAGAAAATCTTTATGATAAAATAGCATTTTTAAGAGAACTCAGTGGAGGATTTATGTGGAAAAAATTTCTGATGACTAGATACCCTTTACAGGAATAGAGCTATTGGAAATTCTGAAGATGCATATGACAGTCTACTGGATGGCATCACAGAAGATGACCATAGCCCTTCCTCAAAATTACTCCATCAAGCACTAGGATCCAGGGGTTATTAAATGCCACATGATGGCAAAAAAAAATCTATCCTTAAAAATAACAGGCAAGCATATACCATACCTTTTCTATAAGACAGTCACCAGAAGGAAACATCTAAAGTGACATTTTACATCTTAAAATTCTGGAGTCACCTGTCTTTCCTGTACCATATCACAGTATAGGCTCATATGAGTCATCTCCTGTTGTAGGGCATCAAGAATGACATACCTGATGGTGGCTTAGCTCATTTGGATGGCCTCCAAATTCAACAATGCTGCATTAGTATGTACTAAACATTGACTACTAACTAACATTAAAGGAGGAATTCCCAACGTGAAATTTGCCTGTTTTGTCATTAAGCTGTACAAGACAAAATACAGTGTAATCTAGAGAGGCCAAATGCAAAAGGATTTAAACCTAATTCTTATTCAGGTTTATGCCGATATGCAGTATGGATTTGATCTGTCAATGTGGAGAAGCTATAAGTCATCTGTTGTCTGTGGTATAGAAAACTGAGCTCAGTCCCTGGGACATGCAACAGTGACAGCATAGACATTGTCAATGAATACTCAAAATTAGAGCTGGACTAGACCTCATGAGTGGCTGTGCAGGATGCCACTTTGGTAGCCTTTCTTTAATTATTCACTGAAACAGGAACCTCATGTAATATATTCCACAAGGGCTCATGAGCAGCTAAGGAGAAACAAAATGTTAAAATGACAGAACAATCATCCTAATATAAAATTACATACCTAGGAAAAAAAAGATAATCTATGTCTAAAAGAGAATAAACTTCAGGACTTGTTATTCTTCAAAATCTTACTGGTCAAGAGCAAAGCAAAAGAAGGAGGCATTCTCCTTACCACTTCACTATTAGTATTTACTTTATAGCCATCCATTTGCTAGAATTTGTTTTGAAAATAAAAAGAAAAAAATCCCCAAAGAAATATAAATTTAAAACATCACAAAAATTACAGAAACAGACCAACAGATTCTAAATTAAGAAGAATACATGCAAATAACAGTGAAATAAAAACAGAGTAGGAGTGTAGAAGAACTCTAGTAGACCAGAAAAAAGAAAAAAAAAAAAAAAAAAAAAAAAGAGAGAGAAAAAACCCCAAAACCCAGAACAGGCAATATAAGTGTATATTTCTGTTGAAATTCTGAGTGAAAGCTGAGGCATGGCTTATTTTTCTTTTCAGAGCTGACACAGTGTGTTCCTAGTCATCTTAATAATAAATGTCTCTGATAGGAAGTTATCACCTTTTCACTTCCTTTTTTATAGGTTTACAACATTTTGGCAACAACAGAGAATTTCAGATCCAAGCATCTGTAGATGCTCCAGATGGATTTCAGTCAATTGTGATGTGAGAAAATGACTTCCAAGCACACTCCCTGCAGTTCTTTCACTCCATAGTGATGAAAGTTTCCTGACAACAGCATGCAGCTCCCACCACGCTGTGCATGAAGTGAGCAATCACAGAAGGTGCCCTAAATATTCATAGTGTTTAAGGCAACACATGGGGTATGAAGTAATTCATATTACACCATATTACCCCATACTAATGAAGTAATAATGTCTTCTGAAAGACACTTTTGTAAAACTAATGTGAAGAAGATGTGATGCCCAGAAATGTAAACGAAAGAGATACACTAATGGATTAAGATAATCTAGGAATTTTGGTGTTTAGTTTATGTTTCCTTGGCTTCAAAAAAGCTGACTCTGTGGGCCAGTGCTGTGGCCTCATTACCACTATAGAGAGCAACTTCATGACACCCAAACAGGCCATCTGTTGAGTTGAATAATATGCAAAAAATATGTTTTAGGCATAAAAGCTCCTCTTCTAAGATGTTCCCACAGTGACAGAACTGTGATGCAACCAAAAGAAATCCACTTTTTTCCTACTTTCAGGTGTACAGCTTTGAAGAGAAGTGAGATTTTTCTTACAATTTAAATGAACTGTGTCAGGATCACTGGTGACTCAAGAAGGTAACAGTGCCATAAACATACCTGATTTATGTTTCCAAATAGTTCTCCTTTTTAAATAAAGTGGAAAATATTTTTAAGCTTTAATATTTATTTATTCATTTGTTTATTTATTGTAAATAAACCCCAAAACTTAAATGATATTATGCTCATTCCAGGGATTAAAATTTATGAAACATCTGTCTACTTTGTAATGTGGTCTTGATTACAGAAATATTTCACCAGGGGGAACTTCTACACCGTAGATTTCATTGTAATCCCTGAACATTTGAGACAAGTCTAAATTAACAAGCTCCTGTAGAGAAAACATTCTGACCAGTTTAACCAAACAGTCAGAGAGCTCCACATGGCTTAATTTACTCAGGACACCAGTCCGTGCTGCCATGCTTAGCATACTTCCAGTTCTCAAGTTAGCTCATAAAAATCTTATTGAGCATTTGGAAACTACACTGCAATCTGCAAAATGCATATGACTTGAGAAGAAATTGCCAGCCACCATAGATGCTAATAGGATTTTATTTTTTAGGGTTTTTTTAGCTGCCTTAGATGCTTCTTAGAGATATTTTTTTTTCCAGATTTAAGGAGTTAAATGATGAAAGCAGTGCAGATTTCTTTGTGGACATGAGTAGAAAGGATTCCCTAGCAGACGTATACTATAAGCCATCAATTTTTAGGGAGAAATCTTCTTGCTTTTCTCATGCGCTGCTTCTTATTTCTCTTATGTTTTCAAACTCATTGTCACCTATGAACACATAGTGCACAAAGGTTTTGTTCATGTGATTCTACCCATGTAAGGGAATTTTCTTTTCTAGGTCACCTTGTAGATTTTTTATCAATTACAGAGGTCAGTAGAAAAGCTGCAGCTTAATAGTCACTGTAAGTGACCTATTGTAAATCATAAAAAAGAACTGAACTCTTTAGGGTTTTATGCAAAAGACAGTGACTCTTCTAAATCATCTCTTCTTCAAATCTATTTGGAAAACGATAATCTGAATCACAATAAAAGAACAAAAATATCTTGCTTTAGTTTAGTCCTCTATTATTTGTTTTAATATACTTAAAGATAGGACCGTAGCCTCCAAATGGCAGCTAGTTATATAAAGATTTTCAGAAACAATATAATATATATAGAACTTTCAATACACTTTACAAGCATTTCTTTCCTCCCCTAGATTTAACATTCAGCCTCTTACAACAAGATTACAGCTGAAACATTTCATTCCTTTTTAATTTTGCCTTTACGTGCATTGTTAGCCCAACTTTAAATCTCACAGCATAAATCTTCATATGAATAAAAAACATAGTCACAGAAAATGTATTGCCTTCTGTCTGATTTCACTTGCTTTTGTTATCAAAAAACATTTTTACATCAACAATTGTATAGTAAGCCACCATGACATGGGAATTAAAAAGTAATCCCTACAAAGTGCTGTAACTGTTTATTTTAAATGGAATTAAATGAATCTCTACAATTAAGTGTTCCTTCTCTGCCATGGCATATAAACTTAAAATAAATATATAATAACCTATTCCAATTTTGAACTTTAAAGTTGTGCTAAAGTGATTGATACAAAGCCAAAAAGATATCAAGTGTTGCTGGTAATGTAAAATATTAGAACACTTCAAAGAAAAAATGTTTTGTGACAGAATAAGATTTTTATGATTTACTGTTTTTTCAGAAAAAGTAAGGTTTATAAATATCTTAGAATTTGTTGTGATTTTTTTTGTCTACAAAAAAAGTTATTCAAGATAGCGTATGTACATATTTTATTGTTTGCTGATCGTTTATTAGGTAACATGCAGAATATTATAAGAAATCCCTTTAATATGGCCCAGTAAGTGTAGTTTTTGTCATTCCTAGTAAAAAGCTTTAGGAAGCCGGCAAACTTGGGAGGTCACTGCCCAGCAAAAAAAAAGCCTCTGGGGGGGCAGAGCTTAGTGAAGGCTATGAGGCCACACTCACTCTCAGCTGGGAGCAGCCAGTAGGTTGTGGCCCATGGTGAGAAAACAACCGAAGCAGATCCCACTACTGAGGACTAGGGGACCTTCACCATGAATATCATGTTTGTCTCAGGAAAGACTTCAAGATGTTGACTCACCATAGACCTCCTTCCTGAGGAAGATTAAACTATCACCTTCAGGATGCCAAAAGACATCAGAAGAGCTTTTTGACATAACAATTCATATTACATTTTAATTGAGAACTCTCTGATTTGTACTATTAGATTATTAATGCATGAATAACACCAATATTAAATTCTTAGCTCTGTATATATGTGGCATGTTTTCTTTTGCTCATTGAAAAAAGATTTTGATAGTTACAGTGCATAGGTTAGCCATAATCTTTCAAGATTGAATTCACTGGTGAAGTTGGACTATTTTTTTAATGTCCGGATACCCCAAACCAGCATGAATTGGGTGGTAGGTATCTCATAAATGTCTAGCTTCCCTTGGTCATGAAACCTGCTTCCCAATTCATCTTTAGATGATGCTGCCTGTGTTGGGAGCAGCGCAAGTGGGCCCGTCCCACATCCCCAAAGTGGGTGAATAGAACTGGGTGGCAGTAGCAGGACCCATCCAGCCATTCAGCTGTCACTGAGAAGCAGCAGGCACTACTGGCCTGAAGCTAGTCAAGGAAGGTCGAAGGACAGTTTTAGGCCAGTGGAGGACAGGCTGGAAGAAAGCAGCAATAGCAAGGCTTAGTGAGATCCAGGGCTGACCCAAAAATGGAGTCTCAACTAAGGTGGTTCTGGGCAGTTATGGCCCAGTGTTGCTCCTTAACCGCCTGTCTTAAAACCCCAAGTTTAAGACTATTAAATCAAGCAATTAAATTTAAAAATCCATGCTAATGTGTTCAGGCATATACAGTGTTATTGTTTGACACTTAATCATGCCTCTATCTGATTAGGTTGATTTGAATTTCTTCGCTTGAAGGGTGGCAGCATATGCCGCTCACTTCTAGAAAGAAAACTCAAAAACTGCTGTTCCCGTACATATTGGTCACTACACTGAATTAATTTGTTTCTGCTTCTCAATATTATTTACTTTCAGAAAGAAACATGAAAGACTTGTGAGGATTTTTTGAGTGCTAAGAAGTATCTTTCCAGAAGACATGTGCCAAGTGCTTGTAGAGCCCTGTGGCAATCCAAACTGTAATTTTCTGATTCCTTAGAAAAGTTTAACATGCTGCTGAAACTAATTTTTTGCATAAGAATCTAGAAGATATAGTGCTTATCTAAGATCTGGGCAACATGGATTTAAACAAGTGTTTAACATAGGAAGGAGAATTTCCCTCCATGGATGATGGATGTGTCTTCCTTGACTGAAAAGTTTAGTCATTTTAGGGGAATAATCTTATCCTCCAGGGCTAGACAACTAAAATTCAGTGGAAAATACTTGCAGAGGTTGAAGTTTGAGTATAATAGACTGGGTCCTATCACCTGTCATCTGTCGAAATGTTGTCAAAATCAATATACACCTATATGATATTTCAGTTTCCACAGATCAGATTCTCTCACCACAGCTTATTTTAGAAGAAAATTGCCAGCCATGTGTAAAGCACAAAGCATAAATTAAATTAAATTAATAACACTATAATATTAATATACTAAAGCAATACTATTCACTGAAGAAGCAAGTTCTGCAGTAACACAAGAAAAAAAAAATTGAACTTACTTGTTGGTATGAAAACGTATCAAAAGAAATGAAAGTAATGATGGTATGGGAACGAAACAGCACACGTGCCATTAGTTACATATACCATATATAACATAAATGGAAAACTTCTAGTGTTATGTATGAGTTATCTGGCCAATTTTGTTATAAAAAAACAACCACTTTTGCAAACCAAATTTGATTTTTTCCCCCTTATTTTAGCTCTTCTGGGAGCCTTGCCAATATCAAAATATCTCTGTCAGTAAAACACAGAAACACAGAAACAAACACAGAAACACAGAATGATATGCTGTTGGAAGGGACTTCTGGAGGTCATCTAGTCCAATGTCCCTGCCAAAGCAAGTCCTCCTTGAGCAGGTTGCACAGGAACTTGTCCAGGCAAGTTTTGAACACACTACAATGCTTTAAGTGCACTTTCATATGAAAATATGATTGTAAATTTTATTGTGTTGATACCATGTTTTTATGACCATTGATGCTAGCCAAGGCAACATTTGCTCAGTTTCAGTTGAAAAATAATTCTTCCAGTTAACAGTCTTGCAAAGTCACCCTGGAATTCAAGAGTTAATGTATGTGTGTTGATGTCTAATATAAAAAGTGAAAATAAGGCCAGAATTTGTTTTTGAAATTAAAACTTAATGAACAGTTCTGTCAACAATGTACAAGCACAATAAAATTTAACTTACTCTTTTACATTTCCATCAAGACTTGAAAGGTAATATAATGTAGATTTTTTTTTGTTTTGTTTTTAAATAAGTGTGTATGACTGCAAAATGCATATATGAAGTGTATCCTTTCAGTGAGAAACCAACTCATACGAGTACTCACTTTGTTAAACAACATTTCACATATTACCACTGTCAGGCTGCCTCTACCCATCATTCCCAAGTATTAAAATGAACTCCTTTAAACGATACTCAAAAAACATCAAATGCAGTCTTAAATGGGGTGTCTGCTTTAAAGCAATTCATTAAATAAAGTGACTGACTCCTTGAATAATGCAAACCTATAACTCTAGTATTTGGACAGCTGATTAATTGACGTGATTTTGTTTCTACCTTGCTATTTCAATTAGGAAGATAACACTGTACCATATCTTAATAAAAATTTTTCAAAAGCAATGAAGGAAGCAAATGTATCAATTTTATTTTCATAATATTATCAGTAGAATAACTTAACAGGTACCGCAAAAATCTAACTCTGACAGAAGAAAATGGGTTCATCACAATTGTGTAAATTATTCCATCACACAAATGGCCTTTGCTTGTTTGACAATTTGAGAAATAAAGTGAATAAATTGAAATGAAAATCAGTTTCTAGCTCCTTGATCACAATTTGATGGTCTTTTATACTTAAATGTGTTGATGCGTTGTAAGCAATTTATTTTAAAGAGTATGAAGGACTTGAATCGTTGCCATTTTCTGGAAATGAGGGGTTTACACTAATTTCATTTATACCAATAAAGTTACAATTATGTCTTGAAAGACAGATTAAAATTATAACAGTTCCCAAAGATTCAGAGATCTGAATCTAATTCAATCTTTTGCATACATTATGAGAACCAGACTTCAGTGGTGACTGTTGATTTCACTTCAGAAATTAATCATTTTGTTGCCACACATACTTGAGAAAAATAAGTCTATGAGCCAACATTTAAAAAAGTGAAAAACTAAAACCTTCTAATTCTGCATTTTAGTAACCACATAAATATGCGAAATAAATATGCGAAATGCTGACTATCTTTTGTTTCAATGGCAGATGCAAATCAGGAAGATGCATGCTTAGAGCAATTAAGTCAACCATGAAAAAAATTACTCTTGTATTTAATAGGCACTGGATTCAGGTTCTCCAAGACTATTTCACAGATTTATTTTTTGAACATGCATAATAAAATGGAAAGCAGAACAGAGAATACAATAATAAATTCTTTACTGATTTAGTTCCAATGTTTTTCATGACAGTTAACTGTTTTCTTTCCTTTTTCAGCAGTGTAAATATTTGTTATTTTCTCAATATGTAATGATGGATTAAACAATAACTGAATAATTACATGTAAAAATAATTTCTATTATGCTTGTCATCAATTGCTTTAGAGAAATATCCATCACTGTATTGTTACACAACTTATAATGGATGGTTCCCTTTTTGCTGATAGTATAAAACCCATCAAAATTCATTAAAATTTTGTTCTGCAAAGACGTGCCTAAAAACTATACGCAAAATAATGAGGCTTAAAGTTTCTGAGCTGTGTTTTTTCCCATCAAATACATCCCAGATAAGAGCAGAAGGGAAACTTGTACATTACATAGTTTGGCGAAGTACCAGTGTGCTTGAAGGAACACAACCAATATCTCATAGCCTATTCATTTTTTTGAGAATTTTGTGCGAGCATAGCAATCCGTGGCTAAGGCATAAATCTCCATATCTCAAGTAATTAATGTTTTTCCTGAAGAAATCTCATTTATTTACAATGGAAATGCATATTTATTCAGAGATTTTTAGGCAGACTTGTTGTTGACAGGGCTTTCATGTTCGTCTCAAGTTTATAACAGAGCAGGACCATTGCTGGTTAATATCAGGTAGGCAGCTTAACTATATTTATACACACTTTACACTGTTTACATTAAACTTGTATTAATACTTCTGCCTCATTCTTCACATGTACTTCATTTGAACTTCAAATTATATCTTTTGAAGTCAAATGGTGTGAGGTCAAATCCTCTAATTGTACAGACTCTTAAGCCTTAAACACAATTTTTTCATGAAAATGGTATCACAAAACAATTCTAGATATTCCATCAAATGTGATATTAAAATAGAATGAAAAGTCAGCTTTTCCTTATTACCATTTTTTTTATTTAGTCTTACTAATATATTTAACAATCAGCTTCAAATGTGTTCAAAATTTCTAAATGTTTATAAAAGTTAAATTCACAGCTAAAAAAAAAATCTTTTCAGAAAAGATTCTGAAGACTTTATGGCAAAACGTTACAATTTTGTAAAGGCATCTCTGAAAAAGGAAGTTAGATTTTTTCCAAAGTCTAGAATCCCTGGTTTTAATAATGATAAATTTTAATAAAACTGAAATGAGAAATTGAAATTGCTACTGTAAAAACTCTGTAAATATCATCCTGCAGTAATTGTTCCTATTCATCCTTTTAGTCAACTCTCGGTGAATTTCAGTGACATGTTCAAACTGCCTTTGAAAAGAAGGGGCTTCCACGGGCTTATGTTTAGCAATAGAGTTACAAAACAATCTGTATATTTCAGTGTGTTTAACTACTAATTTTGTTAGATATCTAGCTCTGGAAGTGTCTAGTACTTTTAAGTAGGTCAGTTCCCTCTTTATTCTAAATATGCAAGGGAAGGCCAGGAGGCATGTTTATGGAAGCATTTGCTACACTGTTAATCTTTCTTGTTAAAGCTGGAATGCCAGAGAATTTTTCCATTTGTTAATGAACACCTCAAAATACACAAACAATAAATCTGATATCAGTACTTGAGGACAGAAAGTCAATTAAGATATGACCATTATATTTGCATAGTCTCTTGAAGAAAAAAAGATTCAAGTATGGCTCTAAGGCAGCAAATCTGCATAATACTTGTACTACACACATCAACAGTAATTGGATATATTGCTATAAACAGGATGTTAAACCCCTTCTATATTCCTTGTAAACTTTGACTGATTGTCTCTGTTTAACTTATGCCCTTGTGTATCTCTGTTTGAGTACTATACTACACTTACATAGAATTAAATACTCCTGGCTCACAATGGGCTCCTAACACATTATCTTTAGGAGACAGACCTGATTTTTAATGAGCATGTATTGTCTTTGAAGTACTACTTTTTGAAATGAGACTTAAATGATTAGGAAACCTGATTAGCAACCAGAAAGAAATTTGTCATAAAAGACAGTCTTAAAACATCACTTTTTTTGTTTCAGGTTTCTTACTGTGCATTTGTTTCTAAAAATTTCTCACAATAAATTAGTTGTAATATTATTCAAATTGTACAGATTTGATAATGGAAACATTTAAGAGATATTTTAAACATATATTTCAATACATATATTTTAATACTTATAAATAAAAAAAATGGTATAAAAACTTTTATATTAGAACTTTTAAGGTGGAATTCTGTATCCATGCACACAAAAAACAATGTTTTTTATATTATTCTATTTTAAAATCCTATTTCAGTATTTACATACTATGAGTGATTATGTGGTTGTCTGACATGGAGAAGCCCTAGCGTACAGAACTGAACTGTTTTTCTGACAAACCATATAATTTTTTTCCCAAGAAATGTTGCATGTCTCTCGTATAAAGTTGGGGCTTTTTCCACTGGAATAGCATAAGTGAAAAATTGCTGTCCACCACTGGTTACAGTTACTGATTTTCCTTCATTAGAGTAAGCTGTGGCATAGGATTTCTGTACATGAACTTCAAACATAATAGAACTTCACAAGTTTTTTGAGGCCCGGCATATAGGCAATAACACAACAGTTCTTACTTGTAAATGCCCACATAGGCATGTATGATCATTAGAGATATCCTGGTAATGCAAATCATCCACACTAGGTTGGAGAGACGTCATAAGGACTGAAGAGAGAGCCAAGGAAATGCAGGGATGCATGTTCTGGAATGGAAGCTGAAGGACAAATATTCAAAATTATCTGTGACCACTAAATCACACTTTGGTATCTGTACTGATTCTCAACAGCTACCTTGTTCTGCAAGCAGTAAATAAAATAGAAGACTTGGAGAAAGGAAGTATTAGGAAAACAAGACTTGGCTCACTGTCCTTACAAAATTATTATCACTCCTTTTGTTGTTGAACTTTCGTTAGTATCCATGTTCCAGCTGCCTGCATTAGGTGTTTTGTATACAACTCATTAAGTAAATGATAGTTTAACCTGGAGAGTAAAGATTATATGTCTTTCAAGCAAATACTTTAAACTTCTCTCGTTTGTATAAGTCAGACCTAAATGAAATTGCCAGAACTTTTTATTGGTGAATAATTCTTCAGGATGACGGTAGTCTCATTTTCCCTAATTGTTAATGTACAAGTTATACATGACTTTGATTAAAAGGAGATTTTAAGCATCAAAGTCTATATTTTGTAGTAGTCTGCCCTATGCTTTTCTTCTTTGTACTGAGGAAGGAACACACAAAACTACAATTTAAAATACTTCCTTCTCCTGTTTTTTGGCATGAAAAGAAAATTAACTAAATGAAAGAACATAGAGCAAGGCAACAAGTGTTTTGGTTTGTTTTGGGGGTTGTTTGTTTTGTTGTTTTTTTTTTCACACAAAGGGAGATTAAGGAATACCTTAAGAATTTTTTGTTTGTTTGTTTTCCAAAAAAATTGATGCTCAATGACTTTTCTTGAGACTTTTCCGACACATTCTAAGAAAGGTGATTGTACTGGTTCTGTTTGGGATTTGACGTTCTTCATATCAATTCTTAAGGTACCATGTTTTGGATTTGTGACCAAAACAGTGTTGGAAACACACCGATATTTTAGCTTTTGCTGAACAGTGCTCCTACAACATCAAGTGTTTCTCTGTTTCTCACTCTGCCTCCACCAGTGAGCAGCCTGGAAATACACAAGAAGTTTGGAGGAAACATAGCTAGGACAGCTGACCCCAACTGACCAAAGAGATACTTCATGCCATATAATGTTATGCTTAGCAATAAGAAAAGAAAGAAGGTGGACTTTGGGTACTTATCCATTGCCTGGGGACTGGCTAGGCATCAGTCTGTTTTGTGGAAGGTGGTGAATGATTGCCTTTGCATTATTTGTGTTTTGTGGAGTCTTTTGTTCTTCCTATTCTTTGCCCCATCCTGCTACAGGGAGATCAGTGAAGAAGCAGTTGTATCATCCTTAGCTGCTGATTGGGGTCAACCCAGCACAGAGTATGAGTATTACAAATTAAAATCTTTAAATAAATATGAAAACTCTTGCTTATAAGTTCCTCAGAAATGAAAGAATTTCCTTCTTTTAAATACACATGCTAACATTTTAATATTAGAAAAATGGTGATTTTTTTTTTTTTCCTGTTGGAATGGCTAATTACCTGAAACTATAGAAGAGCTTCTAAATATGTGTGAGAATTTTTTGATATGTTCAGTACTGCTGATAGTTACTTAAGAGCAAAATAAAAGCCCCAAAGTGACAGTAAATACACTTCCAGCTTCATATTCTCATTAAGAGCATATATTTCCCAGAAGTATTATCCAAACAGCACATGACACAGGATGAAAGTTAGGAAACTCTCAATGCAAAATAAGGATATTGTTTTCAAATGGAAAGACAGATTCACAATTTCAACACATAAAAGATGGATTGAACATATGCAATTTATGTTTGAAACTGTAAATTGTAGTACAGTGATAATAATGTTAAAAACTTTGATGGAAACATGTGAGTCCATAAAACAAAATCTTCAATATTATTGCATCAAGCTTCCCATTAAATGATTTTTATAGCTTTGCCTCCTTCCAAAGACATCATCAAGTTAAGTCAAATCTCAAAGATTTCATTGTAAACTTATTTGACTTAGTCCCAATAGCTAGATTAAAAAGAAAGAAAGAAAGAAATGCATAAGGGATGTGCTATCTGCTTTGTATTCATTTCTATCTACTGGAGTTATTAATCTTAGCACAAAAGCCTTTGAACTAGAAATTTATTCATTTTAAGTAGTCCATCCTCAATATTTTTTAAAAGTCTAGCATTCATGGGAATTATATTAATTATTAACCTTTGATCAGGTTCATCTTTATATCTTATCAGTCTATGTAAGAGGAAATGTTATCTGGCTCCACTATAGCTGAAATCACACTGCCATTGTGTGTTACAAATTAAAGCTTAGTATTGTTGGCTGCTGAAAACTGATGAGGGAGGTGTGGGATCAATGCTTTAAAATGTTCCTAGTTTCAGGGGAACAATAAAGTGAAATGCCAGGAAGAGAAGTGATATACAATATGGTTATATCCTGCTGTAGCTTTTAGATGAAATTAGGCCATTCTGATGAGAGTTAAATCTCTGGCAGAATTTGGAGCAATCTCTTGTTCATGCCTCAGGCTGGTTTCCATCCTCTTCATTTATCCTGGTGTAATCCTCTGACTTGTTTTCTATCACACTTTATTTCTCTGATACTTTACACTGTTATTTAGAAACTCTTTCTTGAAGCACTGCACAATACATTAATTTTATATAGCTATCATTTCCTATTTCTTTTCTTATTTTTCTGATTATTCCACCGCTGACTCTTCAGACGTCCTGATGTTACCATATCCTTGTCAATGACACTCAAAAAAATGACTGCATAGAGAAAACACAAACCAAACCAAAACAAAACAAAACAAATAAACCGACCCACATAAAAAAAAAAAAGAACAAACAAACACCAAAACCTAAACAAAACTAACTTTTCTTTTCCGGTGGATTCAATGTCTTAGACCAAGTATCATTAAGCTGAACATCTACCACGGCTGGTTTCATGATTCCTGTGCAACTGTGGGCTGTTGCTCTCTTTTGCCTTCCTGAGTGAGTGCATGTAAATCACTTGATATAAAAAGGGCCCATAAAGTTACCCAGAACATCAAACTCTCAAAGATTTACCAGCTTAGATTTGATTGAGTTTCTATAATTCTGAAAAAAAACCTTTAATTTCAGGAAAATCTCAGTGGGTGATTGCTGAGGCTTCTTCAAAAGCTGAGTTTGACTAAATATATCAGCTTTGAACTCCTGGCTTCTCATTTTAGTGTTAATTTTAATTTTATTATCTGTGACCTTGTGTAACTGTTCATTTATACCTCACTTAAGGAATCTTCATCCTATTGAAACAAAAGTTAACATATTATTTAGGTCAGTATCAACTAAAAGTGGTCATGTAACACTTCCCTCACTTATGAACAAGTACTGCAAGCACTGTGTAAACTCCTGTGTTTTCCTTCTCTACTCCTATCTCTCCCTATAGGACTAAAGTAATGGATGTTCTTTATTAATAATATTGATATAATCAGTGTTGTGTCAGTATATAATGGGTTGAAGCATTCATTACTTCTGCTTTATTTCAACCAAGTTTTAAAATCTAATTTAAACACAATTCTGCAATTAATTCCTAGGTTGCATACGTCGTAAGTCATAAGCACTTATGAAAGCAGGTCATATATCAGTTTAAGTAAATCAAGATATTACCTTTTTTCTCTTTCCTTCTTTCTCTCTTTCTCTCTTTCTATCTCTCTTTCT